>VYZU01080123.1:286069-313483 GCA_013401355.1 Ceyx cyanopectus
CGGGAGGTGGGGGGGGGAGCAAAGCGGCCCCCCCGGGCCAGGCAGCGGCGGCGGGAGGCGTCGGAGCCCCGGCGGGAGGGGGACGGAGCTGGCCCGGACTGGGGGCTGCGGCTCGGGGGCACCGGGAAAGCGGCGGTCGCAGGCGGAGGTTGCTGCGGGCCGGCTCGCAGGGGGCTCGTACGGGCGGAGGGTTGGGGCTGGGAAGCGAGTGATGCGCGATGAAGCCTGTGCGGTGAACTGGGAAAGAAGCACCTTGGGCTGAGGCTCCTGCAGCCCAGGAGCGGGCCCAGGCAAAGGGCGGCCGGTTGTTCTAATTATGTTTTCTTTCTTTCTTTTTTTTTTTTTTATTTTTTTTCGGTAATAAAAAACTAACCTGAAGAATGAAAGCAAATCTCAAGACCTTCATCTCTCTTCCTCACCGAGCCGAACTGGTGGCTTTCAAAGGGCAGATGCAGGACACACAGATTTCAAGTATGACAGCAAAGAAGCCTCTTCTCATTTCAGTTTTTAGAAGAAGAAGAAGAATAAAACTTCTATGTTCCTGGACTGCACACACGTGAGCTCTGTTCCTTGTTACTGATACAGGCAACACAGATGCATAGAGAGTCAGCTGGAGGATCAGCTAGTTACTGTGATTTAAGAATGGAAGGAACAAATGCTATTCTCTGTTACTGGTACGAGCAATGCAGAAGCATAGGGAGTCAGATGGAGGATCAGCTAGTTACTGTGATTTAAGAATGGATGGAACAAATGCTATTCTCATCATAAATATTTTCTTTCTTGTTCTGCACAACAGAAGGAAAGACACTTAATGCTGTGCTCCAAAACCACATTGCGATCCCGATCTGATTGTTCACGTTGGTTTTAATATAAACATAGTCTAACTGCAGATACAGCCCTGTAAATCAAATCCTCAGTATCACTGGAGCTACCCTGATGGGAGATCAGAATTAGATACAGTATTTCCTCCCTGCCAGTAACAGGTTTTGAATGGAAAGCCTGGAATGTAAAAAAAGAAATAATGCTAAAAATCCAATCACTCTGACATCCTGTGAGCTAATGAGAGCACGTGAATGCAACAAGCTTAGTACTTCACAGTAATTAATTTGACAGCAAAGAGCTAACAAGAAAACAACAGGCAGAGCAGCGATGACTAGTTCATAGAGGTCACTGTCAAACAAGGAATAGGTGCAAACACAGTTTCAACTCTCCCTTTGAAAGAAACGATTTCATTGCCCCGGTGAGGATGGAATGCCAAAGAGGAAAAATATCATGTCTTTGGTGGGATCACAAATCGGGGAAGGTATTTCTAGTTGAAGGTTTTCTTTTTTTACATACAGTGATTTTTAATCATCTCTGTTACTCACTGCAGTGGCATGTTTAGGCTTCTCCCCCCCCCTTTTTTGGTTAGCCAAAGCCATTTTGCATATTCAAATATTGGGAAGACTTATCTTCTCTAGCAATTACTACCAAACTAATACACTAATAACCTCTATTGTTATTTAAAGTGTGTCCAACACAGCGTTCTAGAGGCAGCCCTCACACAATGGACTTTCTCTGGCTTCCTCCTGGAGAAGAACTTAATCAAACCCTGGATGCTTTCAGGCATAAGAGCCTAGAGGGAGAGCGACCAGGGTTAACAGAAAGCAACGTGCCATTTGATTTCTAATCTTGCTCGGGGAGCACAGGCTATTGATTGAGCCATAAAACGCTGTTAATTTTAAGATCTCCTCGGCTTTCAGTTCCCTCCCTTGGGCATAAACTTGTTGCTTGCACATACCGGCTGAACTAGCAGGGAACGGGCAGCTTCACACTCCCCCCGCTCGGCTCTGCTCCCTCCCTCCCTCCCTCCTCTCTATTCTATTTGTTCTGAGCTCATCTGCGTGAGGATACATTTTCACACACACCTTCTCAAACCGGCTGCTATTCATCTGATTCAGGGTCATGCTTTTCCATACATTAAATGCGGGGGAAAAGCGGGAAGGAAATGGCTGGGATTTGTGCTTAATGGGCAAGCAGCTGCTTAGCCAAGGAGCCCTGCTGGGATAAGGTGCAGTATCAGAGGGTATTTTCTGAAGCAACATCAAGCCTCACGCCTGCAATCTGATGCTTATTAAAGCTACTAGTAGAATGAAATCAGTATAAACCAAGATCCTCAGCCAGTGGAAATCAGCACGTTTCCGAGGCACCAAACCACCACAGCCCTTTCTCTATAACCTAGATATTTGCTCGTGCACATTTTTCTCAGGGGGTGGCAAATACAGAGGTCATGTTTTTGGAGGGGCCAGTCAGTGCAGCTCTGCACCTTCCCAAGTCGGTGGGAAGCTCTAGAAACTAAGCAGACAGTGATGGCACAGGGCAGCTCCCTAAGTGCTCTGTGTTTCCACGATGCCCTCGGTGGCACCATCAACAATTTACACTAGCAAAGGGTCTAGCCCCTCATGTATTGCTAAAGCACCTTTTGTACTCTTAAAGCATTAATAATATCTATTGGGTAACCTTACTAATCCCTCTGAGGAAGGATTTTCTTTACTGTACTGATGGCTGAATTAAATAAAGCTTCATATATAAGAGGCATCATTTGCACTAGAAATGCTTCTCCTTTGATAACCAGCAAATACAAGTTTCACTAGCACAAGCATCTTTTTCTGCAAGCATTTCCCAAATAAAATAGGCTATACTGGCAAAAGCACTTTTTTTTTTGCTCGTATAGCTGCTTCTATACGGGGGATTTTTGCACGTAGTGAAAGGCAATCTGTTTTAAATGGCACTTCAGAAGAGCATTGCTATCCCACAGAAGTTTGAAGGCTAGACCTTGAAGCATATCCTTCTACTTCATATCTGAAAGAGCTTTTTACAAGGTGGCCATTGTCATCTTGCTGAAAATACAGAGAAACTGAGATGCACTATTAAAGGGGCAGGCTGGGAGTGCTGTGCTCTATCTGGAATCTCTGCCATTCTTTTGCTTCAGATGCAATTATGTATCCCTAATCAGACTGATTCCTCACTGTGCACAATTGCTTTCTAAGCAATGTCAACAAAGGCAGTGGATATTTGAACAGCACAGTAATTCTGTAGAAGGGAAAGTCCTACGGAAAATCAAGTAGTTAAATGCCATTCTGAACAACCAGGGTGTTTTCTCAACTGGCAAAGGGAGACCTATCACATGAAGAAAAACCCAACCAAGAACTACTAAGAGTTTAATCTGTCTCCTTTGGTCCTGCCTGTGCTTCTTTAAGTGAAAACTGTCTGTTGACAGAGATTTGCTCTCTTTAAGAAAGAGTCCTACTCTGAACACCACTTGGAAATAGGTGGTATAGCAGGCAGAAGCAAAGGACCTGACCAAACTGGGAACTCCTCATCTAAAGCAAGTACAACGAGAATCTGGAAGATGAGTCACAGAGAAATAAATCAGAGCCCTCAAAAGGTTTTGAAGAGCACCTACTGAATCCCAGCTCCTCTCACAAGTGCCAGGCAGGATGGAGAAGGCAAAGGGGTTGCAGGGGTACAATCACAGCCTTAGCCTCCCACTCCCACACCATGGCTATAGTCCCACTCCCTTCAGCTCAGGTACCTTGTAGTGCTTCACGGGCAACATGCTGGCTGATGGATCCTCTTCAATAACCCCTTTGCACTCCAGGAAGGTTTGCATCCAAGCTCCCAGGCTCGCCGTGGGGAATGCAGTGCAGGTGGATCTCGGGAGCAGTGAAGCAGCTCAGTCAGGTACTTGGGCTCAGACAGGTCTCCAGAGAAAGCAGCACGCCCTTCAGCAAAGGGCTGAGTTCAGGGATCTGCTTCCACTTCCAGAGTGAAGGGACCAAATACCCATCAGGTGGATACCCTGTGGGATAGTCAAAAGCTGCCCGCTGCTTGCTGACGACCCAGAAGTGTCCTTGTTTTTCCTTGCACAGTCTGTCCTTTGCAGTCCAAAGCTGTAGCCTTATAACCAGGCAGTGACTTCCTCTGAAGTTGCTTGTATTGACCTAAATAGGTTGGGGCGGGTGAGGACACACAGACAACATGAAAAAGCTGTGCTGGTTGCCCAACAAAGAAGTGTCTGCTTTGTGGTGAGCACTTTTAACATATAAGCAATTTTAACACACTGTTCAAGAACACGATTTTCATGTTTTAAGTTGACAAAGTTGCAAAGCAGCAAAGCCAGTAGAAAGAAAATCTGCATTTAAATGGTAAACAAAATAGTTAAAACTTGACTTCTTGTGATTTGTACACTGCTTACCAGGGCAAGGCATTTAGCAGGCGACTGCTGCATTTCTTCTACACAGCCAGCTCTGATTGATGCATCTAATGGAGCAGGAAAATGAACAGTAGGATGGAGCAATGTTAAAATCAGCTGTCCTGGAAAAAAAAGAAAAAAACCAAACAAAAAAACAGTGATTATCAGGGAGTGGTGCCAAGATGGAAAGCTTTCCCTCCAATTTTAAATGGAAGCAAAAAAACTGGCTGGTACCCTTGCAATGCCATGGGAGAAAGAGGGTCTAGAAGCTCGAGTCATCTCATGATGAACCATCAGTAGCACTTGATGAGTAAGTGCCTGAACATAAGCTACCTTTTTTTTTTAACAAGCAAGCAGCACAAGGAAGAGGCAGTGCCTACACCTACTGCCTGTGGGACAGGCTGCAGCCAGGAGACCTGTGCTGAGGCCTGAACTTCTTCCTCTGTATCCCATTTTCACCAGCTGTAAGCTGAGGAGGAGAGTATTTAACCCTCTGTAAGTTGCTTTGAAATCAAGTGGAGAAAAGCAGCATAGAGTAATGAATCCTTTTCATGGAGCCTTACACTAGCAGCATGGCCTTGGTGCTGTACATCCAAAGCAATCTTCAATCTGTTCATACTTAAATTGCCCAGTTTTGTTTCCATGAGTCATCTTCTATCAAACCAGAGCTGCTTGTGCAGTTTGCACAAGAGCAGCAGAGTGGATATTTAAAGGCAACTGTGCTAGGGTTGACTGATGCACTCACTGCAGGGGCCAGGAGCAAGGGGGTCCCCTCACAGCACCAAAGTCCCCCCAGTTCAAGGCTCTTCCACTGGGGCAGAGCAGTAGCACTGGCACAGTTAGTGGAGCCCTATCAGCTTATCCCAGCCCACATGGTTTACAGACATTTGGCCAGTGCTACTTAGCCGGTGCAGGGCCCTAGCAAGTTGTGTTCAGGCTGCCTCAGTCTCCAGGATTGTTACTTTGACACCCATCACTGATGATCCAATAATACTAAATCACACGGGTTACTAACAAGTTCTGAATCACCTTCTGCCCTGCTCAGTATTTATCATTTAGAAGTCCCCTCATGAACTAAAAGCTTGAATATGCTGTGGGATTAAAAAAAACAACCCTGCAGCTTACAAACCCTATATGACCTGGGTGCTAACATCTGCCATTTCTTCCAAAACACCTGAAAAAGCACGTTCAGTGTGACAGCTCAGGCTGTCCCCTTGACTGAGAGGTTGTCTGAGATGTCCCTTCAAAGGGCTTTTAAGATGGTGAAGAGCTTTTTCACTGCTCACGTTAACAAGTGAGTCTTGTTCTGTTATTTCTCTGCCATGATCTCCTCAGAAGTGTGGCAGCTTATTAACAAAGAATAACCCTGAAACTTCTTCACAGCCCTTTGCCATTTCTGAGTAATAGTCTTGCCCCCCAACATTTATTGCTGTGGTTGAGATCCTTAACAAGAGCATTATTAAGAATAAATCACAGTATGTGGCAATATTACTGTGAAACACACTGGTACTATTATACAAGGATAAGAAACCAACCCACTGCTCTGGAGGCAGCAGGAACAGGAGCACATGGATCATATTAAGCAGCCACTGGGTCTACCAAACCTGAGTAGGTACTGAGGTGTCAGGAGGGTGCAGAGCTACAGCAGAAAAGTACATTGTTCCAGGCTTTTTTTGCTTAAAAGATGAGAGAGAGAGGGCCTAGGGGAGGGGAATGCACGAAAAAGGATGAGCTTTTTTTTTTTTCTTTTTGGCTACTCCAGATGGGGTTTTCCTCTGTTTAAATGCTGAAGGACAGAAAGATTTTAAATTAAAATCTTAATAAATATAGCCCTGAGGCTAGTAACATTATTACATCCAAGATGATTACAGCAACCAAGCCACAAAAGAAATATATATATATATTTATTTGAAGCATAATAAGCCCCAGTATTTAGTTAGAAGGAGGTTAGGCAGCTAACAGACTTCTAAACTAGTGAATTTTCCATTCCACTCTGACAAAACTATAAACCAGCACACCATAGAGTTTGCAGAGCTTGGTTTCATTTCTGTGCAAGACAGCATTATATATAGATATTTTTATATATATATATATGTATAATAATTAAAATGACAGCTGCTCAGATCACATGCATGAGGGTTGCCAGGAAAGAACCCCAAGTTTCCACTATGCAATAGGAGATAGGGATGATTATTGATCTTTGTTGTGAAAGAGCAATCCAGGTCCCCCAGCTTGCTCGAGCGAGGCAGGTTCTGCTGAGACATTTGCCTTTTTCAGTTGATCCTAGTCTCAAGACAAGGTACTGCACTCCACTTGTTTGCATCGAGTTGTCTTTTTAATTATGGGGCTATTTTAATAAAGGATCCAGGGGAAACACAGGGATACAAAGAAAAAGGATACAAGCTGATAAAGATGATTAAATCATAGAGCGACTGCGGAGTGGGTCATGAAGTGTTATAATCCCCAACTCCCCTCTGCTTTCTGCCTCAATGTGTTAATGCATCACACTTTAGTACAGTGACACTTTCAGCCCTAGGTGGAAATTCACACATGATGAAGAGGTGGAGGAGGATTTCCAGATGGTCAGACCTCAGGGAGTGCGAAAAGGTGGGGGGAGGAAGGGAGAAACTGCTGAAGGGAATCGGACTTTGGTCACATCAGTAATTTCCAGCTGAAAATGGAATATTAAAAAAAACAACCAACCAAAACAAAACAAAACAACCCCATTCACTGATGATCCCATACCAGAACCAGGTGCATTCAGGTTTGGATGCTCTGGGTGATAAATCACCACCAGTGCTGGTTGTGAAAGATGCCTTAGCAATACTGGTTTATTTGTGTGCAACAGTGAAAGGCGTAAACTTCATTTCTTTGGCCAAATTTCAGCATGGGCACTAAAGCAGCCCAGTGCAGAACCAATTATTTGGTTTATTCTTCACAGCTCCTCTTTACCAGAGGCTATTGTAAAGCATTGCTTGCTCTGAATCATACATGGAATTTCCCTCCAATAGTCTGGATTTGGCTGCTGCACATCTTTTGGGACCCTTTACTGCAAGGCCAGCTCTCTAAAGCTGTGAAGGGCACCAAGAAAAAGAAAACACAAGGCTTGTATTCAGTTGGTCCCATCACACCCTGAAACAGGCCCCAGTCTCCCTTTAGGGGAGCATAAGGCAGCAGCTGCTATCACACAGCTGGACCTCTCTAAGAAGACCTCATTTACTGCAGCCTTTTGGGGGGAATGGTCCAGAGTTCAAGGTGTCTAGTCCTTCAGGGTGAGAAGGTGCTAGGGCTGTATATAGAATTAGCAATATATAGCAATTTGATACAGCCTCAGCTCTTTCCAGATGTCAGGGTTAGGGGAAATTTAAGATTATCAATTATTCAGGCATTACAGTGTTAGGGTAGTGGTGGGGAAGGTAGTCTCCTCAACATGACTAAAAAGCAAGCATTAGGTATGATGGCTCAGACTAAGGGCTCTTGCTTCATTCTCTTAGGTGTTCTTTTGGTCAGAGCATTCCCCTACCACAAAATGGACACTAGAGACACCCACGGTGTTCAGTCACAGGGGAAAGGAATATTCTGTTTAATATCACTAGTATGATTGCATTCTATTTACCTGGATTTCCTGGATGGCAGCAAAGCAGACTGACCACAGCATGATGAACTACATGGACAAACCTCATGAGAAATGAGGTGTCACCCAGTTTCCACTTTGGGGAAAGGTTTGTTGCATGTCCACTCCCTGTCACTCCCAGGAAAAAACATGTTGCCACACAGGTCAGGAAAAAGCTCTAGGAGATAGAAGATGCTGCTTTGCCTTATTCAGCTTTTACTAGTGCAGCCTCAGATCTGTAAAATCTGTGGGTTTAATTGATGCTGAATTCCTTCTAATAATTGACATTATACATTAAAATCACTTTGGTCATAGCAAAATGAAAAGAAACCTTGGGCATCTCATGGGGTAGCAACTTCCATGATGACATATTCAAGATGCCCAGCTGCCTGTCACTAGCTTTAGTGGCAAAGCCAAAAGCATCTGAGCCTTGCAAAGCCTGCAGCACCCATCTTGGACTTCAGTCCCTTACAATGACTAGATTAACATCTCTGACTTTTCTCTCTAAGGACTCAGTGCAGCAGGTGTTTTCAGTCTGCCCACCTTCCAGATCAGGTGTCCAAAAATGCAGCAATAAATATAATTTTTTTTTCCTTGCCTTTTTCTAGAAGAGCTCAAGGTGGGTGGAAGAGATGGGCATGGGCTATTTTTATTCATACCTCAATTTAGTCAGTAGTCCAACAGTTCATGGAAGAAGAGCTGGGCTCAGTCCGCTTCCCTGCCTGACAGGAGTGCCAGGGAACATGAAAAACAGGACAGGTCTTCTCAGAAAGAGCAAGGTATAGGGGAGCACTGGGACAGAAGCACTATCCAAGCCACCAGCTGAGTCTGTGAACAAAGGGAACATGATACCACAGATCTCTGGGCACAAAGAGGGCCACAAGGCCAGGCATTTCTGCTTCTCACTGTTGCAGCCAAAACATCTGGAGTTACCCAATTCACCTGAGACCAGCTCTAAGAGGACTAAGACAGTCCCCTCCCTGGCATGGAGCATACCCTGGTTAAGTGCACCCTGCTGGGAGAGGAGACATCCACGCTCCCCGGGGCAAAAGGGAATAGAGCCATGTGAAATTCCCCAGGTTAGGCACTAGCCTTTTGAGAGCTCAGTGGAGTGTATACAAAACACTGCTGCACTGCCAACCACCCTGCCCTTCCCCTGCAAGAACGGACCCACGCTCTGTCCCTGGAGGAAAGCCAACACAGAGCCTAAATTGTGAAGCCCAAGGGATCCTCAGCCCCCAGGCAAAGGAGATTTTAGAGGCTGGGTTCCCCAGCACTCACTTTTGGTGGCTGCCAAGGGGCAGGAAGCCTTGCTACAAAAGGCAAAGAACTGGAGTCTGTGGTGGCTGCTGAGATGGTGATGCCCAAGACCTTTTGTAAGCCTGCTAACCCCAAACTGAAACATCCCTGCCATTGCCATGCTCCCCCAGAGTCCAAACTACTGCATGGTAAACACTGGACAGATCCAGGTCTGCCCAAAGAGTGGGCAGGGAGATCAGTTGCCAAAGTGACTCCTGCCCATCTTTAAGTCCCAAGGCATAAATGAACTTGTGGATTGAGCCTTGAGCAAAATTGGTCCTGCTGGAACTTACCTTCTAAGTTGACAGGGCTGAATTTGTTTCACAGTAGCTGTTGAAGAACAATAAAAGGGTACAGGTGTAAGTGTGGATTTAGACAAGACAAACATTTAACTGCACATATTAAGACTTAAAAGGAAATGATTGATAGCAGTTAATGGAGACTGTCCTTAGAATAAAAGTGGAAAAACTGAATGAAAAGTAAATGGATAGAAGCAGAGTATTTACCTGTAACATGACTGCTGCTGGGAACTATTACAGGCACACAAGAAGGAAGGAGTAAACGTGTCCATCCCCATGGCTAGGATGTTTTATTTAGCAGAGACTTCATCTTCTCACTAAGGATTTCCAGGATTTAGAGGTTATTTTCCAGTTTGGAGCTTTTGACACACAAATACATGCAAAAGGCCTTTCCAGCAGGAAATCCCTGGCACCTTGAACTGGAAAGCCCAAATTAACAGCCTTGCTAAGACACTTTTCCTACCCTCACCCCTCGGGTTAGCTCCCAAAACAAGAGAGACCACAAAGGAGCCCTTGATGTCCACAAGGGAGAATGTGCTGGCACAGAGGGAAGCAGGGGTTGCTCTGTGTGCACGTCACTTGCTGCAGCCTGTCTGGGGTGATGGCATTGTCAGCAGGAAAGGGTTACCAGGAGAGGTGGGGCTGCTTGGAAACCAGCCTGGATGCTGTGGAGCTTTTCACCTTTTGCTTCCTTAGCTTTTCCTCAGCTAGGAGCAGGCTGTGAGCCCATGCCAGTTTCTACATTCAGGATGGGTCTTCTACAGCTTAGTTTAACTCAAAATCCTGGTTTTGGTTTTTGAGGAAGAGAGGAGAAAGCAAAACATGCATCCCTTTGTCACAGACTCACATTTCAAACACTCCAGACCTATTTAATACCTTAGACTTTAGCTGATTTTTGTCTCCCGGGGAAGACTCTTCCCCTGGAACCGGTATCCTCGTTTCTTTCCAAAAAAGAAGAACAAAAGATAAGTTTTAACTTGGTGTTGATGCAATATTCACCCCACCCAGAACCAACTTTGAAAGCTCATGTAAAAAACATGAAGAGTAATTTTTACTTAGCTCTTGTTATGAACAATTCAGAGATAAGAAACAAGGCAAGACACGTCTCAGCTGCAAGTGTGAACATGATCTCAACACTGCAACATTTTCCTTGCCTGGCTAGAGATGGGTTGGCAGCATGAGGTATATGAAGGTAGGTTACAGGTGACAAGAATGTAAAAAGCCTATTATTAAACTAAGTGCAAGCAGTCTTGAAACTTCATTAGGGCCAGGGAATTCAGCCCTGGACATTGCACCTGCTTGATTATTCACTAGAAATTAACATTAAACCAATGCTGTGAATTTGAAGCGAAGTTGGAGAGGATTCAGCTGCAGGTTTTGCTGCCCTCTGACTGGGCAGCTGAAGGAAAACAGCCTGTGTCATGGACCAACTCCACGTGCTCTCCTCTTTTGGAGAGAGGAGTGAAGTCATCTTCATCACAGAACAGCACCAGGTACACAGGACAGATCATTTGCTGTCCCACTGCAGCTACAGAAGAGGAGTGAAGTGCAGAACTGCAGCGTGTTCAAGGTGGATTTGAGAACTGACCTGGTTTTTGTTCATCTGCCATGGGAGAGACATGTGGAAACATTGTGGTTTGATGGATTTGATTAAAAATATGCTAATGAATAAAGAAAATTAAGCGCATCCCTTGGGCTCCTGGCAAGCTGCCAAGGCAGACACTGGGACCACCAACAGGGGGTCCCTTATGCTTCAGCTTTTGCAATCCTTCAGATTCCTACCGTGGAGGATGGGGACCCAAAAGGAAACAGGGCTTCGAGTCGAGTGTTTTGTGTGTCCTGCCTCAACTCCTCTCCAAATGCCACAATATTTTAACATTTATGCCCCAGGTGCTGGAATCAGCAAGTGTAAGAACACCTTTGTTTTTTACCGAAAACAACAACAAAAAAAACCCCATCCCAACCAGACAGAAAAACTTCTACCATCACTGTCAGGGAAAGCAAGCTTGCAAACATAAAGCAAGTGCACTCAAAAGGCTTAGAAACAAAAAAAGGTTGTGAAAGAGAACTCCAAGTTCATTTTCTAAAGCATCTCATTATTTCTAAACCAAATGTAGTTTTGGAGGCCTGGCTTATGATTTTCAAGCTCCTGAGGCAAAGCTGCAAATGTGGCCTTTATTCCCACGCAGGAGCAGCTCTGCCTGCCCTCCTCCCTCCATACTGCACAGGGAGGGATAAAGGGGTGGGAAGGCAAATCAAAACACTGCAACAGGCAACTGGGTTACCCTCTGCTCCACTACCACAATCACTCACATGGATTTACTGAAGGTACCACATAAAAAAGCTCTAACCTGGTTACAGGAATAGGTGAATCACTCTGCTGCTCTTTTTCAGGTAGGAAGCAGCTTTCATTAGCCATGTCTGAAGTGTCCAGCTCTCCCAGTGCTCATAATCCTTCTGTGCAGAGCTGTTCTTCCCATAGTCTGACTCACTCTGTTGTCCTTCAGTCTTCAGGGCTGGAATGGGGCAGCTGACCATGGCTGGGGACTCAAGTGCCTGTCATCTTGTGTCACTCCTCAGCACCTAATGGGAGTACAGTCACCAGGAAGGAAAGAAGTGCTCAGGCTTACTTAGGCTGCCTGAACCCAAGCAGAACTAGGAATATTTGAAAGCCTAGAGGTAAAGATGATCATCCCAGGATGAAGAGCCAAGCAGGTTTATAAAGAAATTAAAATGGAAACTCCAAGAGGTTCTTCCACACTCAGGACCAGGACACTAAGTAGAAGCAGCACCATACTGAAACCCAAACAGCCTGTCTGCCCTGCAGGCATTTGGTCAGCAGCCTAGGAGGTTTGGCAAGGTGGAGCTATGAAAATCAAGCAGGAAACTAAGTTTTAACTTCTGAAACCCGTGATTCTGAGCAAAGAGGCTTCTTGTCAGGGAGTTGTGTGTCTGAGCAGGACCATCCCTCAGGTTATAGGTCTAGGTGGCCCTGCTCTGGCAGGGGGGTTGGACTAGATGATCTTCTAGGGCCCTTCCAACCCCTAATATTCGATGATTCTCATCAGCCTTATAAAAACTGAAGAGAACACCAATTTTTTAGGAGCAGAACCACAGGCTATCTGAGGCAATATTATCATGATGGTTTTCATTTAGGAGCAAGAAAGAATTTGGCTCTTTTTTTAGGTAATGACTCCTTCCCTCAGCCTCCAGTTGTTTTCCTTGTTTACACGTATAGAAGTGTAACACCATCATTTTGTGGGGAGGGTAATCACATTACAGAGCACTCTCAGACCACAGGTTGAGAAACACTCATCCAAACAGCAAGTTGAGTTTGTTGTATGTGTTTTCCTTTTAAAACAAAAACACAGCCCTATTAAACAGTAGGGAGTAACTTTCCTTTTCTCTCCATACTACATGTATGCACAAGTTTGTCCTTGAATGCTGGTACTTGGCCTGTGAAGCCAACATGCATAAAACCTCTGCTACCCTGAACACTACTAGACTTGAAAAACAAACTTTATAAACTCTGATTATATCAAAAACATGATTCTGCCTCAAAGCCAAATAACAACATTCACTGAGGGGAACTTACTGTAAACACTGGAGAGTATAATCANAAAAGGAAACAGGGCTTCGAGTCGAGTGTTTTGTGTGTCCTGCCTCAACTCCTCTCCAAATGCCACAATATTTTAACATTTATGCCCCAGGTGCTGGAATCAGCAAGTGTAAGAACACCTTTGTTTTTTACCGAAAACAACAACAAAAAAAACCCCATCCCAACCAGACAGAAAAACTTCTACCATCACTGTCAGGGAAAGCAAGCTTGCAAACATAAAGCAAGTGCACTCAAAAGGCTTAGAAACAAAAAAAGGTTGTGAAAGAGAACTCCAAGTTCATTTTCTAAAGCATCTCATTATTTCTAAACCAAATGTAGTTTTGGAGGCCTGGCTTATGATTTTCAAGCTCCTGAGGCAAAGCTGCAAATGTGGCCTTTATTCCCACGCAGGAGCAGCTCTGCCTGCCCTCCTCCCTCCATACTGCACAGGGAGGGATAAAGGGGTGGGAAGGCAAATCAAAACACTGCAACAGGCAACTGGGTTACCCTCTGCTCCACTACCACAATCACTCACATGGATTTACTGAAGGTACCACATAAAAAAGCTCTAACCTGGTTACAGGAATAGGTGAATCACTCTGCTGCTCTTTTTCAGGTAGGAAGCAGCTTTCATTAGCCATGTCTGAAGTGTCCAGCTCTCCCAGTGCTCATAATCCTTCTGTGCAGAGCTGTTCTTCCCATAGTCTGACTCACTCTGTTGTCCTTCAGTCTTCAGGGCTGGAATGGGGCAGCTGACCATGGCTGGGGACTCAAGTGCCTGTCATCTTGTGTCACTCCTCAGCACCTAATGGGAGTACAGTCACCAGGAAGGAAAGAAGTGCTCAGGCTTACTTAGGCTGCCTGAACCCAAGCAGAACTAGGAATATTTGAAAGCCTAGAGGTAAAGATGATCATCCCAGGATGAAGAGCCAAGCAGGTTTATAAAGAAATTAAAATGGAAACTCCAAGAGGTTCTTCCACACTCAGGACCAGGACACTAAGTAGAAGCAGCACCATACTGAAACCCAAACAGCCTGTCTGCCCTGCAGGCATTTGGTCAGCAGCCTAGGAGGTTTGGCAAGGTGGAGCTATGAAAATCAAGCAGGAAACTAAGTTTTAACTTCTGAAACCCGTGATTCTGAGCAAAGAGGCTTCTTGTCAGGGAGTTGTGTGTCTGAGCAGGACCATCCCTCAGGTTATAGGTCTAGGTGGCCCTGCTCTGGCAGGGGGGTTGGACTAGATGATCTTCTAGGGCCCTTCCAACCCCTAATATTCGATGATTCTCATCAGCCTTATAAAAACTGAAGAGAACACCAATTTTTTAGGAGCAGAACCACAGGCTATCTGAGGCAATATTATCATGATGGTTTTCATTTAGGAGCAAGAAAGAATTTGGCTCTTTTTTTAGGTAATGACTCCTTCCCTCAGCCTCCAGTTGTTTTCCTTGTTTACACGTATAGAAGTGTAACACCATCATTTTGTGGGGAGGGTAATCACATTACAGAGCACTCTCAGACCACAGGTTGAGAAACACTCATCCAAACAGCAAGTTGAGTTTGTTGTATGTGTTTTCCTTTTAAAACAAAAACACAGCCCTATTAAACAGTAGGGAGTAACTTTCCTTTTCTCTCCATACTACATGTATGCACAAGTTTGTCCTTGAATGCTGGTACTTGGCCTGTGAAGCCAACATGCATAAAACCTCTGCTACCCTGAACACTACTAGACTTGAAAAACAAACTTTATAAACTCTGATTATATCAAAAACATGATTCTGCCTCAAAGCCAAATAACAACATTCACTGAGGGGAACTTACTGTAAACACTGGAGAGTATAATCAATTTTACCAGTAAGGCAAATGCAGAGGATACAGCCCCAGTCTCACCTCAGCATTTTATCTCCACCCCCCTTTGGAGTTACAAAGCTCAAAAGGCCATTTGCTGGTATTTTCCTAATAATTCTTATTCCCACAACAGACAGTAAATTGTTTGGGGAGAGACTGAGGGTCAGGGAGAAAAAAATGAATATATATGTATTTTTTTTTTAAATAGGATATTCTTCTCTACACCTCGGTTAAGGCTTTGTATCTCAAAGAAAACCCAGCATCTTTAGTAACCCTTCAAACCCAAATGTTTTGTGCAGTGCTGCACAGTCCCATGCAACAATAAGTATTCTATCTGGCATGCAAATCAGTGCTCAGTCAGCAGAACAAACTTACACTTGCAATGCAAACTGGTTTAATGCCATAGAAATCGTAAAGCCACCATCCTCATGAGAAATTGGCTGCTCTGTTGCACGCTGGAATGTTTAGACAAGAGTTAACATTGACATTTGCATGCCAAAGGAAAAAAAAAATTCAGTTAGAACAAGGTCTCCTACAGCATGAAAGAATCACAGGGCAGAGCAACGAGAACATGAGAATCTAGTTAAAATTGATTTCTCTGTTTCATTCAGGTAGCAGATTAATAGCAGCTCCTTCTGGTTTGCTCATCTGAGCATGCTGGACAGCCCCTCTCCATGGTAGAGTTTCTAACTCTTAAAACCACAAGATGGAGCCAACAGTTCTCAGGAAGAGGTGCCTGTGCTACCCCAGGAATCCTCAGAACACAGCACACAGAACCACACTGCTGTAGTGTTCTGGTTGGGGCAGAACATAGGCAAGCAGGAGGGCTGAAGCCAAACTACGTGGGTGCAATCATCCTCCAGTTTCACCCTGCTGCAACTTCAGGAATGTTCCTCACAAGCAGCCACTGAGTGGCTGCAGAAAAAGGTACCAGGATGAGCTTTGGGTAAAGCTCTGCTTGGAACCCCCTCCTGCCTCCTGCATAGTGCTCTTCATGCTGCAAAATAAAGAACAAAACAAAACCAACCTTACCTTACTGGAAAGGAGAGCTCCAGAAACCACCAGGGCACTCAAACACATGGCAAACTCCAGGCAAGCACCATGTAAACCAGTTTATGTCAGCTGCTGTAATCCTAGAAGTCCTCAATTGGGGGATATTCCACTTCCAACTTGTCCAGCAGAAGTTACACAAAGTCTCCTGGGATCCCCCCTTACCCTGCCACCCTGAATTAAGTAGTATGACACAGGGAGTCTGTCCTGAGCTATCCTTCCTCACAGGTGTATTGCCACCTCTGCTGCAGTTTGCTCACTGCAAACCAACACAGGGCACATTCAGAAGACTCAGCACCAATATTTCTGCACAAAGTTGCTCATTCTGTTGTTTGAGCCACAAAACTGGCCAGAGAAATAAGCTCTGATATTTACACAGTTGATACAAGCTGCCTGAGATCCCAGCAAGTTGTGGAAAACGATGAACAAATCAAATTGCTGTACCAGTTCAGTCCCAAAACATGTACAGACCATTTCCAGAGAACCAATAATTTAGATTCCTCCTCCTCCTCTCCCTTCCCACAAAGTGGTAAAATCATGTTACAGGACTGGCACAAAGGTCAGTTCCAGTCACTGAGAGTCAGCAGTTGCCTGGTTCAAGAACCTGTGGATTAGACATGCAGTAAAAATCAGTTACAAACAAATCTGATGCCTGTTTTTCTTTTTATTATCAATAGTAATACAAACCATTTGTATTAGCATGATAATGAAAAGTGACCAGTTTTATAGACATTAAAAACGTTTGTGCAAGTTAGAGACAAAGCTCTGAAGCTATGTAAGAAACAAAAGAGACATTTACATTGTATAGTACATGGTATAGTATAGCATACATAGTTTAGAGGCAGTTTTATTAAATCCTGCAATCACAATCACTTCTTCTCCACTAAACCTCCTTCTTGGTGTTAGAGATAACACCTTCCCCTCCCCAGAGGAACACCTGCCATTCCCATGAAGTGTGGGGATTGTGGTGAAAATCAGAGCTTTTTTGTTCCTCTTCCCTCCTTCTCCCAACTACAACGTCAACAGGAGGTGAGCATTGCAACATATGCTTCTAGCAATTAAAGAAAGCTTCTGTCTGCATGAGCTTTGAGTTGAATTGATAAGCAGTATCCTCCTTTTGAGCAGGAATTGATAAACCTGTCAGACCCAAGGACTGGGTTAACACTTTGGAAAGCCTGAAAAAAGATCTTGGTGAGCATTTAGGTAGTTTCCTTTCCTCCCATCTTTTACTACATTCCAGACTGTAGCTTTGTTGCCTTAGAATTGAAGTATCCTTAAGTATTATATGAACCAGATCACACTGAATTAAAACTTCAGATGGCTATTAACATCTTACTGAAGTTTAATACCCAATAAAATCATACATACATCTTTCTCTTCACCAAGCCAAGGGTTCCATCAGAAGTTACAATAAAGGCATATTAGTCTGTGTAGAACACACATGGCACAAGGCATTGGAGAGGCACTCCATGCTGCATCTGGAGAGATGCTGCTCCAAAAGGGAATAAAACCCACCAACCAAACAGAAGACTCAAGTCTGCCTTGGCACTCCTGGAATTTAACCTGCTTTTTTTGTTTCACAGGACTGAGCCCCTGTTCTAAGAGGGGCTTGTCTCACAGATGTCTGCTCAAACCAGAGGAAAACTGGAGGACTTGAACACATATCCACAGCTAAGCCACATCTGGAAGATTGCATATAGCAGCAAACAGCTCCATGCCCTTGTGTTAAGCCACTATGCAAGAATAAGAGTTGAATGCTTAAGTGCAAGTGCATAGTCAAGTCTTGCATGACCTCCAGCTTCAAATATCCCATTACTTGCCTCCAGCCCTTCTCCAGAAAGACTTAAGAGCACAGTATAGACTGAGAAGTCTTAAGTTCCCTGACATGCAATGGCTGCTAGAAGAGCTTCAGCAGAGCCTTCAGTTGCCTCAGCTACACAGCAGGGCAGCAGGCAGCCACACACTGCCCCTCTTGCCCAGATCCTTGTGTGCTGCACCTGCTGTGCAGCTACTCACTCAGCTCAGAAGCCAAAGCTCCCTTCCCTCTGCTCACATGAAGCCATCAAGACTAAGGGAATCATTTCTCATTTACTCTAGTAAATGAATGATTCCACTGCTGTCCAGGGAAACACACCTGGAAGTCATGCAAGGACCCTCAAGTTGTATTGCCCCTGTTTCAAAGGGCAATGTGAGGTGGAGGCATCAGGATTCCAGTCCAGGGGAGCAGCTTTATTGCCTTCATGGTTCAAGTCAGAAGGCTGGTTGCCCACTGTCAGGAAGTAGCAAGGGTAGCTGCCTTGTTGATCATGTTTTCAGATGGGACTGGAAGGTGAAACTGAAGTTTCTCACAAGTACAGAAGGGGAACACTGAAAAGCTGCTGTGTTTAGTCTCCAGGCCTAGTCTTTCTGGAAAAGGGGAGAGCACAGAACACTGAAGAGATGCAGTATCAAGTCACAAAGCAGCAAGCACCTTCTTCCAAGTCAGTCCACCTCAGTGGTGGAGCTTGATCAGTTTTTAAAAAATAAAATAAAAATAACCTGAGTGAGAACAGCACATGGACTGTGAGAACACCAGTGAGAGACTCACTGCTCTGAGTAGAAATTCATCTGTCCTCTCCTACACTGTCAGGTATTTTAGAGATCAAAGGTCAAGGC
This sequence comes from Ceyx cyanopectus, assembly GCA_013401355.1. Classification (NCBI taxonomy): domain Eukaryota; kingdom Metazoa; phylum Chordata; class Aves; order Coraciiformes; family Alcedinidae; genus Ceyx; species Ceyx cyanopectus. The sequence goes on from VYZU01080123.1 coordinate 304,662, forward strand.
ATCTAAGGCTCTTGAGCCAACAGAGCTGAGCTGCTCATTGTGAGCTTTGCTGAACTCATTCATATAGCAAGGAAAGCTTATTCAGGTTTTTTTTTAGACACATTTTACAATCCACAAAGATAGACTTGACCTACATAAGCTTGTAATGTGAACTCAGCTGTTGTTTATCCTTTAGGTCAATTAAGGACTTAACCTTTAGGTTTCAGCTAAAACCAAGCCTAAGTGAGCTGCCTTCCTCCAAACTTCCATTTGCTAGATGTGCAATATGCACTCAAAACTGGATTTTTCTCCCCAGAAATTCAAGAGAAAACAAGTGTTACAGCTCCAAGGATCCCACTGGGTGCTCAAGCTTTATAGACATTGGTGATACAGGTTAAGTGACAAGTTGCACAAGCCAGCAGGCTCCCAGTTTCTGCTCCAAAACTTACTGGGAATTTGGCTTTGCAATACTAATTAATTACACTGTTCCAAGATGCATTTCCAGGATTGGTTAACCATTTTTTCTGCCTGTACAAGATAACATTATCAGAGAAGGAATTTAACTTGACAAGAATGAAGATTACAGCACCTTTTATTTAGTACAGTTTCCCCAGTCCAATGAGTTGCCTGACAAGTTGAACTAGTTATGGAAGACAATGAGTTTATGATAAGTCCTTGTGAAACCTCAGGCCAACAGATATCTAACACATCTTGCTTTTCTCATGGTTCAGAGGTGGAATGCACAAGAGCAATCTAGTGCATGTTAAATTAAAAAAAAAAAGTCTTTCAACCTCAAATTACAATACTAAGTACTTGTTAATTTAGTGCTGCAGTTGCTTCATTGAGCAGTCACACTGCATATTCCTTTCACCAGGTAACTTGTTTTAAGCATCCAGTTAAAAAGCAAGGTATAGTCACTACTTGAAGTCTCTCTACTCCTTCAAAACAGAAAATCACCATAATTCATTGAGTCCACAATCAGAAGACACAGTTACTTTCCAAAACAGTGACAGAAGTGGGGGTTTTTTTTGGCAACTGCACTTAAACTGCATCAGAAAGCTCAGCTCAGCTGACAAGAGGACCTGCTAAGTACTGACTTTTCCATTTCTAGACTGTTTTTTGTTCTCCACGTGACCACCATTGCATAACTGACAGCAAAACTCAAGATGCATCCCCACGTGGGAAGCTGCAGTGCATCAGAAACAGTACATATAAAATTAACAGTGAGTAACAGATGTGGCACCTGCTTGACTTCATTGGCTTTGACACCATACAACTCACCAGCCAGCTAATCATTGAGAGGTAGCATGTGTGCCTCACCTATTCCACATCATGATTGGGTGATGTGGCCCATCCTTACTCTAAGTTTTCCTCTTCAGCAAGGCAAGAGACAGCTGCAGATGTTCCTGCTTTCCAACATGATCACAAGTGTTCCAATAGAAACCAAAACTGATGAAATCAACACCTTGATTTGCACTATTCCAGTACCAGGAAGGGGAAGAATGATGTAGAGTGTAATTGAGTCTAGCCAGAATGCATGGAAAAAAACCTAGGACAGCATTTCAAGAAGATGGTGACAGTATTCCTTTCAAAGAAAAGCTCATCATCATTTTCTCATCCCACACCACTAATTTAAGGATGAGAAGACAGACCAGCAGGGAATGCAATCTAGCCAGTATTTAAATATCCATTTTTGCATTGCCTAAATAAGTTGAGTCCATAGGCTTGATTCATGAATGCTGTATTGACTGAACAGACCATGGAAGAAAGTTTGTTTGGAATTGCCTCTCAAGTGTCAGTTGCTAATTCTTACACAGTGTGGGGAAGAAGCCAGCAGATTTCACTGCAAGAAATATCAGTAACAACTCACAGAAGATGAAGACTCAAACCCTTTACCACATGTCATCTAGCTTTTCTGCAGCTTACAACATCAAGGAGGGCAGCAACTGGGGGGGGGGGGGGAATAAAAACATTTGAACCTGAACAGCTGTGCTTGTTAAGGCCAGTAAAGGTTCAAGAAAAACATATTCAAAGAAACATCTGAGTACACTAGGAAGTTAACATGAAAGTATTTTGTATAACCAAGCAGAAGGATTGTAGTTCTGAAACTGTTTCTAGTTTTGAAAGACACTGGGAAAATGGAGTTTAAGACCACATGGTTTTTGTTGGATACCAGCAATGGTTTCAAAGTTTCTCTTTTCACATTTGGAAGGTGTGATATGCAACACAAAAGACAAGGGAGTCAATACAGACTTCCTTTCATGAATCCAGCCCTATATCCTTAGTGGTATCTGATTGGTGCCACCTGCAGATAGATATTTACAGTTCCCAAGCATCACAGTAAGCAGCATCTTTCTTTAAAGCTTTTCTTGTTCTTGCCACTTTTCTTGCCATTCTTGTCTTTGTTTTCTGACATTTTCTTTGCTCTGATTTCTCTCATTAAATCAAAGAACACCTAGGAGGGAAAAATAAAGATAAATTAAACAAGATCTGGCACCAGGAAGCAGAGGAATTCAGCAGCAAATAAAAGTGTAGCTATACCCAATATAGCAAAAGGGAATCTAGATAGAGATCCCAGTGAAACTCAGTGTCAATTATGCAGCATGTCAAGCAGTGGCAAAAAGTGGCACAACCTTACCTGGCTATCAAGTAATTCAACAGTTGTGTTTTAAGAGCTTTTTATTGAGTATCAGCTTTGCACAACAGTAACATCCAGAGCTCACAAGAACATCTGTCTGTGCCTAGCAAGTATTGCCAGGAAAAGCACTCAACTATGCAAAGGATTTGATCCAATCCTTTCCAGGTAGTTACAGGCTTACTCTGCTCAGTAGTATTTGCCATGGTTTACAAATAAAAAGCTGCAGCCTTCAAGTGACAATGGCAGGCACAAAGAATTCTCAAGGCTAATGTTCAGAGGAATTATTCTGATGTTCTTTTCAGAATTCTAGCTGATTTCACCCCTATATGCCTGATGTCTAGGTACAAAACACTTCAGATGCAGCAGCTATTTTATTGGAGAAAGAGAAAAATTACATTCAGGATTACAGAACAACAGCTTAGTGCTGCTCTGTAGAGTTAGGATTTAAGTTGGAAACTATGCAAGTCTGCCACATGAAAACAATAATCAGAAATAAAATAGTTTATAATTCAAAGCTCTTTTTTGTACTCTGCTGTAGTGTCAATGCACAATCATCAGGATGGCCAACAGCTTGTCTTTACACAAGTGTTTATACAGAGGATAACCAGCACATCTTGTGAGCTAGCTAGAGAAGACATAGGAGTGCAAGTGTACACCACCCTACTAGTCCTCTCCAGACACACATCTACATGGCTTTTAATCTCAACAGCTCAGAAAGTCAGTCTATGTATAAAACAGCCCAGATATTTGTTAGTCATGAGACAGCCCATAGGCAAAAGCAAGTCTAGGTACTCATGGTTTACTGCATCAGGCATCTGACAGTGAGTTTCTAATAACATTCCACAAGTTAGAAAGGCTCTTTCCCACAACGAAGTTATGCCACATCCCTTATAACTGAAAGGTATCAATTCAAAATCTTTATATAGAGTTTTAACCAATAAGAGAAATAGAATTCCTACTAGGTAACTTGTATTTCCATTAGCAAGCTAAGAGACTAGGAAGGGAAACTGCCTGGAAGATCCTACAGTACAGCTAGCTGAAAATGTTCTTTGTCCAGACAGAAAACAATCTGGAATCTTGAAACAAATGCAGATTACCAAACTCCACCTGTGAAGTCCTTAGGGGGCCCATGAGTAATTTCAGAACATCTGCAGTGTCTTGGTGAAGTAAAAAAGCACTTCAAGAATCCCCCCACTATACCTAGAATAAAGGGAAAGCTTGAAACTGATTTTTCCCTACTACTGGGCACTCCATAGTCATAATTCACCTCTCTTCTGGCTTAAACCACCACCATTGCTGTTTAAGCAAGAAGCCAGCAGCAGAAACATGCTGGAAGTGACTGTCCTAGACCAGCATGGGCAAGACAAAATAAGTTATGGACACAGCAAGAAGAGTACTTGATTCAAAGCAGTCTGGGCAGAACAGAAGAATTAAATCTTTAATATTAGCCACACCATATGTAGCTACCTAGGCAAGGTGAAGCAATTCAAAGTTGTCTATAGCTTGCTCTTTATTGCTGTTATAAGAGGCTACATCCTATAAACAAAATAACATACTGCAGGGAATCCTTAAGCCCTTGGAAAGCTGTTGGTTCAGGTACAAACAGTTAAAACAAGACAACAGCACTAATTTTGTAGCAGGTCTCTGGCTCCTCCAAGCCAGGTATTGATTTATGTCTCTACATTCCAGGAAGTTCATTCATTTTTTTTTCAGCCCAGGCTTTCAGAAGCTCAATAGTGGATTTGCCTTTGCCTCCGAAGCCAAGAATTAGTCAGCTACTAAACAAGCACCATCAATCCACTTGCCCAGATGCCATTTGTCTTACCTTATCTACATTTGCTCTAGTTTTGGCAGAGGTTTCTACATACTGCACCCCCCACTCATCTGCCTTACTCCTGGCCTCTTCTACAGGCACTTGTCTGCGTTCTTCCAAGTCTGATTTGTTTCCCACTACCAGCAAAGGGATTTTATCCTCTTCAGCCTTCACACGCAGGATCTGTTCCCTGAGGTATGAAAAAGGAAAATATCAGTTAGCAGTAGCAACAAAAACCCCATCCTCAGCAGGGATGGATCAAGTGGGTTGCACATTAAGAGTGTTGTCCAAAGAGTTAAACACACACTTCAGAATTATTCCAAGTTGAACATAATAATGCTATGGACTTTCACTAACAAAAACCCTGCACATCCATGAAGGCAGTTGGAGCATTTAGAGGGTAAGTTTACTAACCAGGCTCTAAGAAACAAGAACTGTGTGGCAGAAGAGCGATTCAACAGTTCACATCTGAATGAGGAAAAGAGTACAAGTGCCAAACTTGCCAAGTTTCACCTTGGCATCCAGTCACCATCTTCAATTTCCAGTTTACATCACATCTCAATATAGGTCTGGGTAAGACTGAGGCTTTGCCAAGGCAGGAGGTTGGGAACAGTGTAAGTAGCTGGCAGAGATTATTTTTAATGGCTACCTAAACTTTACATAAAATGTTATTAAAGAGCACAATTACAATGCTAGCAGCCTTCTTTCTTCAGGCTCCAAGAAAACATGTGAACCATCAGCATTAGCCTAGCTATTTGTCATTTTAAAAGGACCTATCAGCCTCTAGGGAGAGAGAGAGTGATGCTGCATGTCAGCCTCAAGGTCTGTGCTATTATTGGAGTAAGAGACAGGTTGAAAGCAGACTGACAAATGTTGCTGTCCATCTAGGCCACTAGAGGAACTGTCCCAGTCTACTCTTATTTTTAGATTGCTTCATTTTGTTATGAACAAGAGCCAAACTGCACATGACTGTGGTGCTACACCCCCTCATCCCACTGAGTTACCACACTACTTCAGATGCCTGCACTTCCCATCCACAAAATAACTGAATATATGTGGAGTACTTGAGAATCTAAAATAGCATTAACACTGAGGCAGACAATCTGCTGTTGCATTCAACTGTACCTTCACACATTTTCAGATTACAGAGGCACTGAAAGCAAACACTGAATGCATAGCATCAGCAGGAGAGCTAGGCTTTACAGACAAGCCCAGAGTTCCTTCAGTATTCAACTTCCTGGGTAGCTGAAGAATTCTGGAAGTTAGAAGATCAATGACACCAATCTGTTGTTTGGCCTTTGATGCTGGTGACTCACAATACTCACTCCCCCTTCCTTCCTAGGAAAGATCTTTCTAAGGAACAGGTTCTGGCATGTCAGCCTAACTAAATATTCCATTTAATTTCATTATGTTTACTTCTGAACAGTTGAGAAGTAGGAAATCCTACATCTCAAGGCTTTTAGGTCCTTCTTACTCATCTTATGACTAGCATGGCTTTTTCCTTGCTCCATTGTGCTGACATCTTGAACAATCAGAGTTAACTTAGTCACAGAATTCTGACAAAAAAAACACAAACTGCCAAGACAAACACTCCTTTTCATCCAAAGCCTTACGTCTTGGGTTAAACCTTATATTTCACTTAAGCACACAAGGCAAAACCCAGGCTGGGAACAGTATCTGATTTTTTCCTCCATCCTGTAAGAGGAATAGTTAGTTTTGCAGAAGAGTTCAACTGTTTAGCTCCTTTCAGTGCCATTAGAGCAAACTGAGCAGAAAAGTTCTGCTTGTGTGCCACATGACTATCAGCCTTCTGAAGTCTAGCAAAGTCACAGAAGTATTTATTATGTGACAAAGGAAAAATATTTTTATACCTCTTAGAAGATTATGTAGTCTCCTACTACTGCTGGAACAGTACAATACTTGAAGAACCTGGAATGAAGTTCTGAAGTACAAAGAGTTTGCTATAGCTTTAGGAAAACCCTGGAAATAGGCATCTAGCTCAGCACCAGTACCTTGCATACCAGTTGCTATCTGTTGTGCTTGTACCACTGAGGCAAAGGGAACATAAACCAGACTGTACATCTGTCCTAGAGAATCTCTGGATTACCTTCTACACTGAGACAACAGCCTATTATCAAGCAGGAGTTGGAACATTTATCCTGAAGAACCTGGCTACATGAATTCTGAGACCAGAACATGGTTTAAACCCTTTGTTGTTCTTTCACATTGTTCAATGTGGTGCTGATTTTTACATTAGAATTGCTAATCCCAAGAACAAAACTTGAAGCATTTATTACTCCTCTCTGTCTTTCTAGGAATATGTCTGCCTACAATAGTACCACTTGGCTGCCAACTCTTGTCTGGCACCCATCCATACCTGAGAGGGGAGGCTAATCCTTCCTTTCCTTAGAGCACCTGCTTCTAGCAGCAAGCAACAGAGCAGCAGAAACATGGCCAAAAGGCAGACTTAATTCCAGAAGTACTGCTCTAAGATAATTAAAACACATCCACAAAGACTGGAAGTTGGTGTGAATATGCATGATTTCAGAGTCCAAGAATCTCTTACTTGCCTGAAGTTGCTGCTGGTGTGATGCACTCAGAAGTTGCAGGCAGGAAGACAACTAGAGCCAGAGGCTGGAAACCGTGGTTTAAGCTGCCAGTTACTGAGAGCAAAATGCTTGGGTTGTCCCTTTTATTGACCAAATGGTAACAGACAAAGGATAGAGAGCTGCAGAGCAACACAGGAGCCAGGTATTTCCCTGGAAGAGAACCAGACTCACCTGAACTCTGCTGTTGCTGTGAAGGATTCATGCTCAGTTATTGAGAAGACAAGAAGAAAACCTTCCCCGCTGCGGAAATAATTGTCTCTGATAGCTGCATAATCCTCCTGGCCTGCTGTGTCCAGAATGTCTATCTGAACTTCTTCACCATCCAGAACCACCTTCTTCCTGTAGCTGTCAGCCTTGGTAGGTTCATAGTCTTCTACAAACTGAAGATAAGGGATTAGTGTTTAGAATGACTGTCAAAAGGTCTCAGTATCGGTCCACATCCATTCTCTTTGACTTCGACATTTAAATTCCCCCAAATCTTCTCATAATTCAGTCAGATATTAAGTTTCATCATTTTAAGTTACTATAAAAAGCAAGTTATTTAAGCATTTAATATATCAAAGAGCCTGCCTGCCAAGAGAAACTGCCTTGCTGGATGAAACACTGTTCAGCAACTTCAGCCCAATAGAAAGGCCAAAGACACAGTATAAGCTAGAATGCTTACTTCTGACTTAACCTGAGCTGAAAGACAGAAGAAAAACAACAACATTCAAGTTCAGTGCCAGCTGGTGATGGCCTCTGCACACCCAAACACATGCCCATTATGCATGGTTTTGAAGCCTACTGTTTCACTAATAAGCATCAGTTTTGGCACCCTTAGCCAAAGGTGTTCCCAAAGGGCACCTTTCCAGAATCCTGCATTCTTCTCCTGCCAGTCATCAGGTCTTCTACTTTCATTTAGTTCCCCTGTCCCACTAAAAATATTTAGTAAGCTGTACCCATTGGTAATTTAGAGAGGCTGAACCAAAGCTACTTACCTCATCATACATGAACTGTAGAGTGAGTGCAGATTTGCCCACGCCTCCACTGCCAACCATAATTACTTTATGGAGGGCCAAGGAGCTCTGGTTCTTGCTCTTGCTGGCAGCCATTCTCCTGCTTGCCACGGGTGAAATTCCAGGCAACCAATTCAATCTGCAGAGAGAAGAGACAAACATCACCCATGACACTGGTAGCATGTGGTAGCATACAGGTAATCTCACTAGTGCTGAAAGCCCAGCTGATAGCCCTGCCCAGCAAGTCTGTTTCAAGCAACCCACAGCACGAGCAGGAATGAGGTATTAGAACAAATACCTTCTATTTGGGACAACAGAGCATTAATAAAAGTGCCAAGGGTTTCTCCAAGCAGCTGCTAGCTGAACAAGCTGTTCTTATTTGTAAACCCATCCTACATGACTGCTATCTAGAGCAGCTTGCAAAGGAAAAAAAAAAAAACACAACACACACTCTGAAACATCATGAAATTAAGTGGTTTTTATTGCTCTTGTTAGAAGGCTTTACACATATCTAAAATACTTTAATGTTGATGCAGCTTAGTTTCAATCTGGAAGCAGAGCTGTATCTTAGATCTGCTTATAGGTAGGAAGATGACTTTTGATCTCTCTACACAGGCTAAGAAAAAAAGCAGATACACAGTAAATTCTGGCAGGAACAAGCTGCAAAAGCTTGCAGCAGAAAGTCTTATGACATGGCATTAGCATTTATTTTATACTCTTCTGACTTTTGATGCTGCAAACCCAATTTGCTTTGGGAAAAAAAATGACATCTGCTTTAAATGCCAGTG
>VYZU01080123.1:318672-337937 GCA_013401355.1 Ceyx cyanopectus
GGAAAAAGTCAGCTATATCTTAGAATTCAGAAGGAAAACTAAAACTCTGTATATACTCAGCACATTCCCCCACCATCCATCCTTGCCAAGCACAGCCAAAGTTTGCTTATGTGTTTTCAGAGGCATTAGTATAGCTTAGAAAGTAAATCTGACAGCAGCAAGGATTTACTTAGTATATAAAATGCTGAAATAGATGCCCTCTCACATCATTCAGGAGATATTCATTCTAGATTACTCATAAAAAAAAATAGACAATATTTTCTACATGCACAGTAATTTTAAGGTAATTACCTTGCTTAGAATAATCCTGATGTCCAAAGTAAACCAGAACTAAATCCTATATAAGTCTGCAGCAAGGCTGTGCATTTGAATGCAACCTTCTAAAGATGGAGTCACATTTTTAGACTTCTGGCTGGTCAGTTTGAGCACCAAAGGAGCAGCAGCTTCAGGCAACCTTTTAAAGTCAGATCTTATACACACCCCTATATAAATATCTGAGGTTTTATTTTAGAATTCCCATCAGAGGGGGAGAAAAATAGATGAGTATCTTGTTTCTGATCAGTAGCTATGTGAAAAGGACTGCCCTTAAATAGGACTTTTAAGGCACTGCAGCATGCAAAAAAATCATTTATATCCATGCTGACTACATAAGGCTGCAAAGGTCATGATATAAAGTTAATATTCTTAACAACCAGGTAGCAACTGTATGAAGAGATGATAATTGCAGGTAGGCACCCCAACTGATCTCCAGCACTGCAGCCACATGCAGTGTCTGGGGTGGGATACACGCACTAGAATGCAAGATTTAGTCCTGCTGCTTCATTTTAGTCATGAGGAATCTTTACACAGATCTTTATGAAATGCCCATTCCAATTATTCCATTTTTGTCAGAGGCACATAGTGGTTAGATGGGTATCTCCATTTCCTAGCCCAATAAAGCACTGCCTGTTTCTCCCCTTGATATTTATGAACACAAAAACAATTCAACCAACAAAGAGAGGAATGAAATCAGGCAGAATTAAAGACATTATTTTAATAAAAGGACAGGTTACACAACAGCCTTTCCAATTTACTACCTAACTAAGGCTATGCCATGATAGCAAATTGATTCCTGATAAAAAAAAAAGATAAACTGAGCTCAGTAAGTGGAAACAGCCACTTGGTTGTGCAGGAATGCTCTGGTACAACTGCAATCTGNTTCATTTGAGATTAAGTGGCATATTTAATACTACTGAACATTTTAGGATATGCAGGCTAAAAATAAAAATGCTAATCTATCTTTTGCTGTGCTAATATCTTACCTCTTGGCATGTCTCCAATTACTGCTTTTCAAGCTAAACAGAGATTGTGATGGATTTGGCAGAAAAACCTTGCTTGGGATATCCTTGTATCCTTCCCCATGGACTGTTGGGTGTTTCTACCTTCTCACTTGTGCAGATTTTTCTGGGCCAAGCTTCACCAGATCAAGGAGGTGCAGCCATCAACCTGCTGCAGGGCCCAAGCTCAGCACTGGGGTGAAACTCAAGCCTGAGATGTGGTTTTGGTAATCACACATTTTCTCTCTGTGAAGATCTAGCAGTAGACTTGCAGCTTCAAAGATAAGGGCACTGAACAGGCAACCAGTTAATATCAGGAGGAAAGAATTCAGGGCAAGGATTTACCTTACACTGCCTGCATGAATGATGTATATACAGACTGGATCCTGGTTCAAAGTGGCAAAAGCCATACCTCTAAATGTTACAGGAAAATCTGCCCCAATATATTATTTACTGGATACACTGCAATGTACAAACTCACATGACTAGTTCCAATTGGAATTAGTCATCCATCCCACCCAAATCCCAGAATTAGATGTACATTTAAAGGCACTGCCTGTCACAGCAGCAGCTCTACATACACTGCTTTTTAGACACAAGAAGCAAGCCCAAGACAAGTCAATTTGCAGCAGTTTAAGGTAAAACCAGAACCTAAAGCCAGACCATGATTATTCCTCATTTCCTATGAGGTTGGGTAAATAAGCACAGATTGAGGAACAGTTTTAATTCAGGAACTGTATTGAATTAAACTAATCTGATTGGAGTGTTAGCCTCCAGAAGCAGGCAGACTGCAGCCTCTGTGATGAATTTGTGCTGCAGAAGAGTCCCAAAGACTCACTCAGCTTAAGCACATACTGCATAAGCAGTAGAAAAACAGTGAAGAATCCCTAAAAAAGATTTAAGTTTTCATAGCATCTCTTTTTTACTATTCCACACATTTCCAGGCAAAACTTCTTTAGCTCTTTGCTTAGATAGAAATTATTTAATAAGAACAAGTGATCTCTAGAAGGGTGGACTTACTCCCAGTATTTTTCTATGTATTTTTTTATTATGCAGAATAAGATCACAAGAAGAAGAGACTCCCAGAGACATTACTAGTGCAATGAGCAGTTAAAGTTAAACCTTCAAAGTCCAGCCCACTGTTCTTTACAACAGGTTATAGCCAGACTTGGACAACTCCACCTTTTCAGGCTATCAGATCTGGGTCACCAGACTAGGGATCTATTTTAATGCTGAAATTCCTGTATATACTCAGCACATTCCCCCACCCTCCATCCTTGCCAAGCACAGCCAAAGTTTGCTTATGTGTTTTCAGAGGCATTAGTATAGCTTAGAAAGTAAATCTGACAGCAGCAAGGATTTACTTAGTATATAAAATGCTGAAATAGATGCCCTCTCACATCATTCAGGAGATATTCATTCTAGATTACTCATAAAAAAAAATAGACAATATTTTCTACATGCACAGTAATTTTAAGGTAATTACCTTGCTTAGAATAATCCTGATGTCCAAAGTAAACCAGAACTAAATCCTATATAAGTCTGCAGCAAGGCTGTGCATTTGAATGCAACCTTCTAAAGATGGAGTCACATTTTTAGACTTCTGGCTGGTCAGTTTGAGCACCAAAGGAGCAGCAGCTTCAGGCAACCTTTTAAAGTCAGATCTTATACACACCCCTATATAAATATCTGAGGTTTTATTTTAGAATTCCCATCAGAGGGGGAGAAAAATAGATGAGTATCTTGTTTCTGATCAGTAGCTATGTGAAAAGGACTGCCCTTAAATAGGACTTTTAAGGCACTGCAGCATGCAAAAAAATCATTTATATCCATGCTGACTACATAAGGCTGCAAAGGTCATGATATAAAGTTAATATTCTTAACAACCAGGTAGCAACTGTATGAAGAGATGATAATTGCAGGTAGGCACCCCAACTGATCTCCAGCACTGCAGCCACATGCAGTGTCTGGGGTGGGATACACGCACTAGAATGCAAGATTTAGTCCTGCTGCTTCATTTTAGTCATGAGGAATCTTTACACAGATCTTTATGAAATGCCCATTCCAATTATTCCATTTTTGTCAGAGGCACATAGTGGTTAGATGGGTATCTCCATTTCCTAGCCCAATAAAGCACTGCCTGTTTCTCCCCTTGATATTTATGAACACAAAAACAATTCAACCAACAAAGAGAGGAATGAAATCAGGCAGAATTAAAGACATTATTTTAATAAAAGGACAGGTTACACAACAGCCTTTCCAATTTACTACCTAACTAAGGCTATGCCATGATAGCAAATTGATTCCTGATAAAAAAAAAAGATAAACTGAGCTCAGTAAGTGGAAACAACCACTTGGTTGTGCAGGAATGCTCTGGTACAACTGCAATCTGCTGGTCACAGCTGGAAGTGGTTCTAAGTGGAAACACTCATCTGCACTAAATTCCCATATCCTGAACACATGCAAAGCACTGGAAATATCTGCAAGAGCAGAAGCTAACTGTTGTCCCCACTGCTTTATCTGCTGAACCAGACTGTTCACAAGGTCAGCTCCTCTAGGACATGATGCATGAGAAGCCCACAGAGCTGTACCCCCAAGGTCATTAGGTGANGACAAGTCAATTTGCAGCAGTTTAAGGTAAAACCAGAACCTAAAGCCAGACCATGATTATTCCTCATTTCCTATGAGGTTGGGTAAATAAGCACAGATTGAGGAACAGTTTTAATTCAGGAACTGTATTGAATTAAACTAATCTGATTGGAGTGTTAGCCTCCAGAAGCAGGCAGACTGCAGCCTCTGTGATGAATTTGTGTGCTAGCTGGTCTGAACTGGCTGTGAATCATCAGCCTGAAATGGAGAAGCTCTTTTACTTTGAGAAACATCCAGGTTCATGAGACATGAAACAAAGTCCTAACATTCAGTCCTTAAAGCTAGCTTTTCTTTCCAGATCACCAACAAGGTGTCACGGTGTTGTGAAATTAATTTATATAGTAAACAAAAAATGAAGTAGATTTTTATCAGTGCTTCCATTTGGGAAAGAACAAAACAATGACAAAAAGAATGTGGTGCTGTGATTAACGATTGTGATTAACTCTGCTGGTTGTGACTTCATGCCCCAGTGATTCTGCTGTCATTATTCTGGAGAAGATGCTACTTTAAACATATATGCCTCTATCCATAGAACTTAATGAAAACGTAAAGGTTAAACTTGAGCTTTATATTTTTCTTTATTGCACTTATAATAATTAATGTGTGTCTTGTGGTTTACTGTTGAATTGCCCAAGATGCTGATGTATCAGAGCTGAATGAGCTTTATTTAAAAGCATTAATTCAATATGAAAGGGGAAATTAAAAGATAGTAAAAAATAACTGTACAAATTAATGCTTCAGACAACTGTTGGAGGTCCTGCCATCTGGATTTAAAGTTAATTGTCATGTAGATTTTGTTTAGCATTAGTTGCACAAAGAAATTCTGTAACTGAGTGTCTCATACCAGTACAAATCTGAGCTTCTAGTGCTATATATTGGTGTTTATTATCAATTGCAAAGACATTTCACAGGAGTCTTGAATAAATGGTGAAGATTACATTTTTTCTACCCAAAATATAATAGCTTCTAATTCCTGACACTGTATAAATTACATATTTACTGTACATTCCATCAAATACCCAGTATGTCTGTGGTACTGTATTGCTAACTGGATGTTACTGAGGTAATTCAGACCTTCCTATTACTCTGTGANCATAAGGCTGCAAAGGTCATGATATAAAGTTAATATTCTTAACAACCAGGTAGCAACTGTATGAAGAGATGATAATTGCAGGTAGGCACCCCAACTGATCTCCAGCACTGCAGCCACATGCAGTGTCTGGGGTGGGATACACGCACTAGAATGCAAGATTTAGTCCTGCTGCTTCATTTTAGTCATGAGGAATCTTTACACAGATCTTTATGAAATGCCCATTCCAATTATTCCATTTTTGTCAGAGGCACATAGTGGTTAGATGGGTATCTCCATTTCCTAGCCCAATAAAGCACTGCCTGTTTCTCCCCTTGATATTTATGAACACAAAAACAATTCAACCAACAAAGAGAGGAATGAAATCAGGCAGAATTAAAGACATTATTTTAATAAAAGGACAGGTTACACAACAGCCTTTCCAATTTACTACCTAACTAAGGCTATGCCATGATAGCAAATTGATTCCTGATAAAAAAAAAAGATAAACTGAGCTCAGTAAGTGGAAACAGCCACTTGGTTGTGCAGGAATGCTCTGGTACAACTGCAATCTGCTGGTCACAGCTGGAAGTGGTTCTAAGTGGAAACACTCATCTGCACTAAATTCCCATATCCTGAACACATGCAAAGCACTGGAAATATCTGCAAGAGCAGAAGCTAACTGTTGTCCCCACTGCTTTATCTGCTGAACCAGACTGTTCACAAGGTCAGCTCCTCTAGGACATGATGCATGAGAAGCCCACAGAGCTGTACCCCCAAGGTCATTAGGTGAGTCATTTCTACCCAGACTTCCTCACAGAGGAAGCAGAGAAACTGGCAGTTTTCCCTGCAGGATTCCTTATAGATCCTAATGGGGAATCAGAAAACAGAGGCTGTGTAGTGGTGGGAAAACTGCCAATACTCCAGCTGCAGCAACTTGCAAGGGAAAGTGTGTTAATCTGTGTTAACAAGCAACTGTAACATCACTGACTCCATGTTCATGCTGCTACAATGTCAGAAAGCTCAACTCTTGACTCTCTCAAGGCACAGAGACACCTCAAGATACTGTGTCTGTGCCTTCAGATCATCACCAACCAGAACATGCATTCCTGTCCTGAATGCCACACCAGCTCCAGTGACACTGACAATCCCACGAGGAAGAGATGACAGCAACAAGGCAAATAAATCTAGAATTACCCCTCCTAAGTGCCCTCACATCACTGACAATGAGAACAGTCATCCTTTCAGAGCAGTGAGGAACTTGCACAACAGGCATCTTGGAGGATTAAGAGGCTGAGAAGCCTTTTGAAACAACTCAAAATACTGTTTATAGAACTGCCTTCTAGAGCTGGGTTGCTCCATTCATTTTGCACTCTGAACTAAAAGTGAAAGTGGCTTTTTAAGTTCCCAGAAGTGAAGCTCAGCTCAAAGAGAAGTTTTTTTTCCCCCCCTAAGAGGTGAGTTCCCAGTCTATTAGTCACTGCAGACAGACAGGCCAGGAGCTGCCACCACTGCTCCCCAGAATCTTGCTAGATTGTGCTGTTTCATTTTTTCCCAGTGCCTGGGATAAATTCAAGCCCAAACTGGATGCAGTTTGGGTTCTACCAGCAGAACCCCCCATCTCCACCCATTACATTTGTTGCTCCTAAGCTGCAGTGAGTGTTCACATCTCCATTTGGGGAAGTGGGAGCCACTGTTGTGCTCACATTTGGTGGTGGTAGGTGAGCAATAAACCTCTGCTCTCAGTTTACTCAAGCCATGGAGTTCCATGGGAGATGGGGACTCTTATCCCTGCAGCCTCTGAAAGTACCTGCACTGCTTTAAACCCTTGACTGAAGGGGTCCCAGATACACAACCTGAGTCACTAAATTCCCTCCATCAGCCACATCACTGAACCTCTCCTCAGTCTTTCAACCAGTGCATTTGCATCCCACAAAGCAACAACAGTGACATTTAGTGCTTCAGCAAATTATCAAAGCCAAAGCAGTATTTCTAACTCAGCTAATAGAAACTGCATTACTATTTCTAACTTAATTAATAGAAACTGGGTTATTATGTGAGTGTGGGGCTATTTCAGTATCCCTGTCCTAAGTGGGAAGTTAATAAAACTAATAAGCTGTGGAGAGTTTCCCTTATGGGGGAAGTTTTATCCTTAGTCTCCCTCATGGAGGATTTTCCGCCTAAAACTCTAAAAGCTTTTACAGCCACACAAGTGCTCTCCAAATACAGATCCTCCAGAGAGCTGGAGAAGGAAGGATGGCACAATAACACAAAAACCAAACTCTGGGTTTGGGTGGCAGTCTGTTAAACTCAGAACCTCCTGAACACAGAGAAGGGAGGACACATTTAGCTCAGGACACTTCCCATTATGACCCAGCAAGTGACAGGTCACATGAAAATATAGAAGTAATGCAAAAAATAGAAGATACACAATTATTTTTGTGTGCTGTTCAAGGCATTTCTTCTCTCCACAGAATAATACCAGGATAAAAATCTTCTCTGATACACAACTCACAGCTCAAGCCTTTCCTGGGAAATCAGCACAACTAGGTGCTGCTGGAAACTAATTCATGCAGCACAGGGGACAAACAGGAGATGCTGGAGGGCTGTGTTATGCCTCCCTGGGGTCAGAGCTGCACTGGAGGGCTACAAGCTCTTTTAGACCAGGAATGCAAGGCAGGAGAGTTGTCTTTCCCATGAGAAAAACAGGAATGCATAAAGCTTATCTAGGGATGGATTTTACTTCCCAAAACAGGTTTTGAAAATGAAAAAATATCCCCAGTTTCAAGCACACAGTCCTGTGTTTTGAAAGACCACTTCCTTAAATTGCTTGGCTAGTGTATTTTATGACATGGTAGATAAAAGCCAGGCAGTGAGACTTCCTGGTGAGTACATCCATGAGAATTCCTTACCTACCCAAAATGGGATCTCAAAGCAAGCCAAGAACACTAGATAGCAGAAAAGCACCATCATGGGGAACCACAGCAGCAGTTGACTGCTGTGACTAGATCACCTTTGGAGGCCCCTTCCAGCCCAAGCCATTCTATGATGATTCTATGCCCTTAAAAAAAAGAAAAAGCCACTTCAGTTAGTGTTCTGCAACAGAGCCCAGAGTTCACATAGCTCCCACAATTACACTTTTAAACTACTTTGACATTTTTAAGTATAATCCTGTGAGGCAATGTTAGTCTGAGCTGTAAAGTGGGATTTTTATTTTATTTTAACCTGTGATTTAAGTCACTAGTTTGCAAAAACACTGTCAGCAACATGAAATCTGAATCAGAAGCATTAACATGTCCAGCTACATGAACAGAACCATATCCAAAGCTGGGGTTGTTTAGGGTCTCCACCACTCTTCTGAAAAATGGCCTTTTTTACTGCAGGTACAGATACCTACAGAAAGAGCTAGAAACCAGAGAAACTGCAGCACCTGCATAACTCAGCATGTTCCCAGCTCTTCAAATTCAGATTAGTTCTGCCTGTAAATCTATGTTTAAAACTCCAATTCCATTGCACTTTCAGCAGCCTGAAATATTTCACCCTACTCACATCAAGTGACAGCAACACTAATTCACAATGTAATAGTTGACAGGATTAAGGTTTTAACAAATGCTTGTAATCCCACAACTGATTTTTCAGCCTTTGACTTGTGATGCTGCAGAGATTCCTGGTGCAGACTGTATTTCCATTACATCTCATATGCCTTTAGCCAACCATTATTTGCTCCTTTCTCCATCACTTCAGCAAGCATCAGGAAAGCTCTGGGCTCAGGGTCCTGGATAAAACAGTTGGAAGCAACTGTTCTAAGCAAACCCTTTGTCACTGCAGAGGTTCAAACACAGCAGCCTAAATAACATTCTTGCACTACATGACTTCATGGCTCTCATTTTGACAGGTCTTGAAAAACACATTTGCACATCTCAAGCATAAAAGACAAAACAGATCCTCTAATATTGCTATTAAAGCTGCACTTGGAAGAACATGAAGAGATAAAGCACGAGTTGTATAGAATACCTTGCTTAAATGACAAGATGACTTGATATTTCTGGGGCAGGCATAGATGAAAGTTGCTTAGTCCTGTTTAATGGGCTGAAACAAATTACCAACAAAGTAATTGCTCTTCAGCAGCTATTAACAAGTACTGCTAGAATTTCTGCTCCACAGCCTCTTAGCAAGAGGCAGGTATCAACTGTATTACAGACCAAAAGCTGAAAAATTGATGATTGCCAGTAGGAAGCAGCCAAGCTCTTTTGCTGACCTTGCTGCGCCATGCAATAGCATGGAACTTTATCATCCCTGCTTGATGGTGGTGCAGAATAGTTACCAGAGATGGGGGAGGGTTTCTCTTAGCAGGATAATACTTCCAAGTCAAGGCAGAGTTTGAGAATATAGTTGATAATAGGGATCAGCACCTTTCCTAAGTGAATCATGCAAAAGTTAGCTGAAGTCAGGCACAGAGGGTGTGAAAACCAACAAACACTCCTGCTTATCTACTGCTGTGGCCTCCCCACACACTTGGCTTTCACTCAAACCCCCAAAGACCAATATCCCTACTCCCATTCCAGAGTTGTTTGCTCCAGGCACAAGGCCCCTGCTGATCTAAGGCTGTCTGCATGACACCACTCTGCACTTGCACCCCCACCACTGCCTGCACAGCTGCCATGAGGAACAGGCTCCTTCAGTACCTCTGCTAAGAGAGAGCATTAATTCTGATTAATTCATTGTGTAATAGAAAGCAATTCACTTATTAACTAGAGGCAAACTCCACGTGACTGAGAAATTATCAAGTTTGAAGTAACCACAGCATGGAAAGGGAAGAGAGTTTACAAAGCAGCAGGAAAAGAACAAACTATGAGCCAGGGTGCCAGGGCATGATGATGTTGAGACTTCTTCTGCCACATCACTTGGCCACTTCTGCTGTGTTCACAGGACAGTTCTCCTGCTTGTAAATCCTGAACCTCAACACTTCTCAGAGAAGCAAGGCATGCAGACATCATCTGGCCAAGTAACAGCTGGTGCTGAAGTAGTTAAGTTGCAGCTGAAAAGAAACTTAAAGCCTGACAGAGGTCAGAAAAGTTATATACCAGCCAGGAATTCAGTGTACACACCGAGTTGTCTAGGCAGTGTCCCATCATTACTGCCTTGATTTGATCCCGATGTCTCCACCAGATACCCAGTACCACTGCACTAATAATTAGAGACAAGTTGGAGAGTTTTACAGAGGGGCTGAGAAAGGGGATTGTCTGGTCAAATTAAGCTTTCAGTGGAGTTTTTGTAAAGCATTCCAGCTAAATCTTTAAACTAGACATTCCTCTGCAGCATATACATAACACCAGGGAAAATAGGTCAGCTGCACTTTTCTCCAGGCATGCAAAACAGAAATCAAGTTGGCCTACTCCAAAAGAGCTGTAAGATAAACAATTTACTATTGAAAACTTCATATAGGAAACTTACAGGACTAGTTTGAAAGCTTCTCTATTCCTTAAATACTTAATATAGGAAGTAAATGCAAAAACATTTTACAATGGTAAATTGCTATCATCTGATCATAGGTAAAAATCTAAGTGGCCAGAAGTGATTAAAGCAGTAGATTAAACTTTAAACAAGTCTGCTATAACTTAATAAGCTGTAAAGATGCTGCTGCCAAGCAAGATTGTGCTGTTCATATTAAATTCTCTACAATAAAAGTGATTTTCAGCCTCCAAGCACATAACCTGTAAGAACCACAAGTCTGGTTCCCAGTTGTTAGTTCCTTCTCTCAGCTTTGATAACTTCAGTGAAGGGTGGGGCAGAGTTTAAGGTGTCAAAAAAGACAACTCTTAGAAAAATCATGGCTCAGAGGATGCTCTTGAACTGACAGGCATTTCCCATTCCACACACACCCCCCTCACTAGAGAAACAACTACTTCAGACCTCTGGAAGTCACGTTTGGACACAGTTTCACAAACAAAAAGGTATTCAGGTGCAGAGTTCAGCTTTGAAAGCTGGTCCTAGGGCAGGTACAGCCTCCCTGCTCCCTTTCCCTTATGAAAACACCCAGGGGAAGTCAAAATCGAGTCTCTTCTTCTAGGATTAGAATTGATTCAACAGGACTCCAGCAGCAAGACTGTGCTAGGCCTCCAGAGGGACGCATGACTGGGCTGCCTGCCCTTCTCCAGGTAAGGTCACACTCGGGCACCACCCTTTTCCTCCTACCAGCTCCACACCGCTGAAGGCTGCAGGGACAATAGGGAGCAGCCCAAGAGAGAACCCGGCCAGATAAAACAAAATCCCTCCGAAACTTCGGGGGGAGATGAACAGCATTTCAAGCCCTCCCTTTATCTGACACAGATGAGGCATTATCGCTTAGCCCAGGGCAGCCAAGGGAAGGCAGAGAAGCTCGCGAAGAAATTCACCAGAGGAGTTAACACTCAAGGCCGGTTTCTCCTCGCCCTTTCCCTCCCCCAGGTCCCACTTGTAGATACAAGTCAGAGCAGCCACCCAGCTCGGGTGACTCCACCTCGGTCCCACCGCCGCCGGGACGCGGCCAAACCCTCGAGCGAGGGGCTGCAGCGCAGCCTCACCTCCCGCTGCAGCTCCCACGCAGGCCCGAGGGCCACAGGCCACAGACGAGGCACCGCTTCCCCCACCCCCAAAGCTTCCCGACGGCCCAGGAACCGCGTCCCGCAGTCAGAGGAGCCTCCAGGGCTCTTCTCGCCCCGCACCTCCCGCTGACACCTCCCCTTCCTCTCCACAAAGCGAAGGGGCTCAACCCCATTCCCCGGCCGGCGGGCCCAGGCCCACTCAGGCCGCGACCGGGACCCGGCGGCTCCCGCCTCACCCCCCCTCCCCCCCACCGAGAGAACAGGGCCGGGGAAACCGAGCTCCCCACAACCCCGCGGGGTCCGGAGTCGCTCCGGGGCGGCACCTCCCCCCGCTTTTTCCTTCTCACCTGGGAACTAAGACCCGGCTCCGCGCTGCGGCCCCAGCCCGGCGCCCGGCTCCGCTTTAATCGCCGCCGCCCCCCGCGCTCTCATTGGGGTGCCGCCGCCGCCGCCCGCGCGCCCCCGCCGCGCACTTCCGCCCTCGTCTGCGCCGCTCCCGCCGGGCCCGGCTCCCCGCGCGCGCGCGCCCCCGTGCCCGCCCCCTTCTGCCCGCCCTTTTTGGTCACGCGGCGCCCGCGGGCCAATCGGCTGGGGAGGCGGGGAGAGGGCGGCTGAGGCTGAAGGGAGAGGGCGGCGGAGGCTAAGGGGAGAGGGGTGAGGGCAGCGGAGGTTGAAGCTGAGGGGAGAGGGCGGCGGAGGTTGAGGATGAGGGGAGAGGGCGGCGGTGCCTGGCCCGGGGAGTGCGGCGGGTCCGGTTCTGCTGAGAGAGCAGCCAGAGAGCGGCGGGAACAGGGTCACTCTGCTGCTGCCTCTGTCTGTGAGGGAAAGGGGCTGCGGGCAGCCGCTGTCACGATGGTTCCACCCCCGAATGCTCTGGGGAGCCGCGCCCGCGGGCTTAGCCCGTGAATGTTACGGGCTCGAGTCTGAGCCGAAAGAGGTGAGGAAAGGGTCTGGTTTAAGAACATCAAAGATGCAGAAATTCATCGTTCCGAGTTCAGAAGGCAAAGGAATGGGAATGTCCTCCCTTCTCCTAAGTGTTGAGGGTGCCGAGTTAAGGAAGTCCTTGCACTGCAATGTTGCCCTGTGTGTGTTCACCACAACTGCTCTGGAAAAAAACCAAACATAAAAGAATGGCTATTGCTGTATTTGCTGGTATTGTCAATTCAAATCTACAACAGATCCCCAAGTCCGCATTTTCTGTCTGCTAACGTCACTACTCACACAGCCAGTCATAGCTGCCTTGCCACCTGCAAAGGAAAACACACATTTTTTTCTCTGTTTTTTGTCCAATTTTTACTAGCTTTGAATCCTGAGCTATTTAAATTCCACAGACTGAACTTAGAGTGAATATGGGGGGTAAAATTTGTCCTTCTAGATAAACAGCACTTTTCATGGCAACACCACTTTGGTGGGTTCTATTCCAGTGATGGAATTCACTGTTCCCACTGAGCTTTGAGGGTTCTGGGACAAGCAATAGGTAAAGTAGTTGTGGTAACTCCTGCTTTCCCCTTGGGCCTCTCCGTAGTCTCCTCCAGAAGAAAAAGGGAATTAATTAATTGCCTTCTGCCTCTATCCATTGATGGCTGGGTGAAATTGCATTTTGAAGTCGAAGAGTATAAAAAAGGCCTGTCACTTAAAATAAATGGGAGAAAAAAAATCAAATTTTAAAAAGCAAGCAATCCAATTTTATAGAAGTGATAGGTGAAACAATGACTTGTTGGCAAAACAAAATAAAGCAGGAGGAGGAGGAATTGGAAAGACATTTACTATAATCTGTAATTTCGGAGTTGGCAAAAAATGCCAGGAATTGGAAAACAGAAGTTACAGAGGCAGGAAAAAAAAAAAGTAGGTGTGTAGTTCTGAGCAACAGCTGAGTACTTCAGAACTGCATAAAAAAAAAAATCTGAATTTCTTCTGTCTTAAAGGAAACCAAGATTTCTGTTTCTATATTAACAGGATTGACATCATCTTTGCATCATCATCATCATTGGTTTTTCCCCCCAGCTCAAACAACTGCAAACCACCAGATTTTAGTTAACCCCTGAGGTAGAAAAGTTATTTTATCTTTTCATGTTTTTTTATATGGTCCTGATTTCAGTAATTCCTTCCCTCTGTGTTATGGATTGTATCAGATTAAGAACTGCATCAATATTCATCCTGCATTAGAAGCTGAGAGTTATTTATTATTGGATGACATCCATGCAGAGAAAGAAATATTGCCAAATGTGAAGTTGTTTTATAGCTAACACTGAAATTAGCAAAATCTTGGTGTTTCTAGGGTTATATATATAATAATTATTTTTAAAATAGATATTGTGCTTCTGTATTTAGTCAAAAAAACAAAAACACCAATCAAGTAAAAATTAATTAGAGCAGTTTCCTATTTACTCTGTAACTCTGTGTCTCCATAGCCAGGTTTTATGTTGCACAGGCAACGTGGTGATGGTGAGACTGGTTGCTCTGATGTGACTATTCACAGAAATATTGTCAGCAAATCACATCTATAAACTGAAACTACTGAGACCCTGGCTTTTCAAACTGAACCCAGGATCAGCCTGCTGCCCACACAGCAGTACTGACACTTCCCCTTCCCCTGGCAAAAAGGAGGGTTGAGAAATTAACCACACCTATCCTGTTTCTGCAAATGGTTTAGGGGAAACCTTCTTCTTGGTAATAATCCCATCAAATGACAAAGAACATTTGTCTGCTGCCACGTTCTGAATCATTATGCATGTTGCCTGGTATAATCTCCATGGTTACCATAGGTGTGACAGATATATTTTTGCTTCAGTCCTTTAGGAAGAAAAATACTATAGAACAATTCAGGGGAGAAAATTCCTTCTCATTACCATTTATATTGCTCTTATTCGACTCTAAGTGCTTTGCAGACAATAAATGGTCACTTTCTAAACAAGTAGAGGTGGAAACATCTCCAGCTGTTAATTTATCTTGCAATAATGTGTTTTAAACTGCAAATTCTTAAAGGTAAGGATGGTGTTTTTGACACATGTAGTTTCTGGCTCACTAAGAAAGTAACAGGTCACTGCCAGAGTCACAAATTCTAAGTGTGGTGGGATGACTGAGCAGCAAATCCTTGTTCTTTGCAAAGATTAGGACTCAAACTTTCCTAATGAGCAGTTCTACTTTCTAAGTAGAAATGTATTCTGGAAAGATATTAGCTGAAAGAAGAATTTACTGAAATTACTAATAGAAACTAGTGACAGGGAAGCTGTAAAACCTAGAGATAGAGCTCTAGTCAATTTGTATTTATATTTTTGTTGTGGATGTCCTTGACAAAGCAAATCAAGGTGCTGTAGATAAGGAATTAAATGGGAAAGGTGGCAGTGGACCCATTCTGAGTAAGATGGGTGGTAGACCACCAAATCTATCCCAAGTGCTGCAGGCAAGAGGGGGGCTGTGGGAACTTGCTGGGATCTATTGGTCTGCCACAGTCTTTGCAGATTTAGTGATGTTATGTTCAATCTCTGGGAATAACAGAACTCAGGGGCAGACTCTCTGCTGATATCTAACTGCTGGTAACCAGACCTATAGGATCCTTTTAATTTATTAAATCCAAAGCCACTGTGTTTCTTTTTTATCCTACATTTTCAACCATTTAAAAATCCAAATGAATGCTAGTGTAAAACTAGGGAGAACAGAAAAAAGCTAACTGGAGGAAACACTAAAAAAATTCACCCTATTGGATTATCTACAATGCTGTGATGTCCTTTTTGTTCCCAAAATACAACATTTTTTTATATGTGGAGAGTTCAGCTGCCAGAGTTAATCTAGGCTCAGATAACTTGTCAGAAGAGGTACATGTACATAGTGTGCACTGAAATGGAATTTGGTCTAAAATTAAAATAATTTAGTCAAAGATTATTATATTTGTGGACATGGACAGTCTAAGAAGAAGTACATTACAGAGATATATACTTAAAAGAATGAAAATGACCTTGCCACAGTGCATGAATTTCAGTATTTAAAATCAGTAAACAGATAATAAATGAAATATTAGTGTGGTTTTGGCCTCCTAGGAGTTGATGGCATTTCAGCTACACTTTATTTTTGTTACAGGCAGCAGGAAGTCACCATGCTAAAATAAATTGACTATCAAATCCCCTTTCCATTTCAGATATGGCTGTGATTTGTCAGGATCATATCACAAGGTCATTTTTAAGGAGCTTCTCCCTGACATTCTGTGAGGTAAGGGATGTTGCATTCCAGTTTTACCAGTGTTACACTTCTGACCATCATGATTGGCAACAGCATGACAGATTTAGGGCCTGATCTTGGAACCTTTACAGAAGGAGCTAAGTTACGTTGTAAATATCTTGAGAGCCAAGAATTAAAAGAAAATAAGTGGTGTCCAGAGAGTCAGAACAGGTCAGGAAGTCTTATTCTATAGCTCAAAGGCAAGATCAGTTGTACATGTATCATTTTAAGCATGTGATTTTTCTGAATGCAATTAAGATAGTAGTATCATCAGAGCAATTCATTTCAAACACTGGATTACTTTATGATAAGGAAAAAATCAACAACATTGACCTTAAATGTCACTTAACTGCAGTTAAAATATATTCATGAGTTGCATACTGGACATAACAATCATGGTGGGTTTTTTTCATAAATCTGCTAAATATTAAGAAAAAATATTTTTTCACTCCTCAGAATTATTTTCTTCAAATAAAACATTATATTTTTTTTTGCTTTCTTTCTCATTTTTTCCTGTTGTTTTTTTTCTAAGTCCTAATTGCCAGTCACACTCTCTCTCATTTGGACTCCCTCCAGCTGGCCCAGGTTTCCTGAAGCAGTTACATTATGCTGAAGCAGATATATTAACTAAAGTTTCACCAGCTATATATCAGGTAGAAAGTGCTTCAGTGCCTTACAGCTAAAGTTGCATGTGATTCTTATTCTCACCCCAAAGCCAGTTGCATAAAAACTTGAATTATTCCAGTAATAGGTAAGGCAGGGGATTTTCCCAGAATAATAAGGCAGCTAACATGATGAAGAATTTGGTTTTGTCTTTCCAATGCAGGGTGGTATTTTAAGGCCTTCTAAGATGCATTATAGATTTTCTGCCCTAGAGCAGAATGGCCAAAGAATGGCTTTATTTGGACCTCTTTTTTTTTTTACTACATTTTATTGAAGAGTTTATGTCTTGGCTTTCTTAAATCTTGCTTATTTAACATTCTCAGAGATGAGAGCAAAATCTGTGTATATCATATATACATATATACTGCAAACCTGTTCTGCTGCTGGATTGTGTGTCTTTAATGCAAATATTGAACAAATTAACTTCAGAAAGTCCTTCTATTCTTCATCAGGGACCAAAAGAAAATGTACAGTAAGACACAAGCCCAAGCTGTGCCTGTATCTTCTAAGAGTCCTTGAGAACTCTGATTGCCCTTCATCATACAAACCACCTCTGTGTAACTTGGACATCTTTAGTAAGAAGCTTTACACAACCTTTCAGAGAGCAATAAATCAAACTTGGACTTTTTAAACTGCCTCTCTGCATTCAGGCATGAATTTCATCCTCAAGCTGGATTTGGTGAAGGGCAACAACAGACCTTTAGCTTCATTTTTTTTCTCATCAGGCTTTCAGCAGCAGAAAATGAATTGATCTGGCTCACATAACTAAATTTATTCCCATTGAAACTCTTGTCCTTTTTTTAAAGCTTTCCTTTGTCTATGTAATAGATCTCTGACATTTATATGGAATTACAAGCAGGTCATATCTAATATTTTATATGGAATTGCAGCCAGGTCATAAGTCATACAAAGCCTGCTCTTCTCCTACTTTTTTTTTTTAGTTCCATACTGGTTCCTGTCAATGAAAAACATTTTCAAAGTGCTCAATGGCAATTAACACAGATTTAAATCACTAATTTTTTTCATGCTGCTTTCAGGATTGTTTGCACTTTGCTCTTAGCTTTGGACAGCAACAATTAGAGGACTGGAATTAGAAAAGGGTTGAAATCTGATTTAGTGCCAGTAGAGAACTCTGAGTTGCTATAAGGGACAGGGTTGGTGGTTCATGTCAAATTAACTGTTGGTCTCAGAACAGTTTATTTAGTGTAAAAATCAACTTCATACTGATGCATTGGGATGATCATTATTTCACTTGAACAGAAAAAGGCAGTAAACTGTCTTCAAGATCTGGTTTCTGCAGCTGGAGTGGTATCTGCAAATATGCTGTAGAAGGGGAAGAAAACATGTTTTCCCCTTTTGCAGCTCAATAAAAGATTTCAGTCTGCAAACATCAAGTTGAAACTCTTCTGTGAGTCACTGTAACTTCATTGATAAGGTTAAAAACTAACATTGGTCATTTATACTGCCCTGTAAGTGTTCCTGGTTCACTTTCTATAGAGTAAGCCTGAGATATGCTTATAGTCTTATGATAGCTGCTACTTCCTTCCAAGAAAGGGCAATCCCTCATGGCCTTTGGAAAGCAAGAATGCTATGGATTTGGCTATTCTGGCTGAAGAAATCCATTCTGTTAAATGCAAAATGCAATAGTCATGTCACATCCTTGCCAGATGCAGCTTGAAGTAGTTTTGCCTTTTCAGTTTCTTTTCACAGAGCTCAAGCACTGTGACCACCTGCTGAATCTCTCTTTTGGTTAGCACCTACAGAATCCTGTGTTTGGATCAGCTGGGCTTCTTTGACTTCTCAGCACCAGGTTCCTTTTGGCTTTTCTTAAACCTCTCCAAGGGTTTTCTGGGGATAATTTAGGAAACTTTCAATTCAGGAAAAAAAAAAAAACAACCAACAAACCAAACCCTCAGTTCCTTTTCCACTCAGATGATTTGTACTTCCTTACTTTATTAAATGATATGAATGGAAGTAGGTCTAAGCTTCCATTTCTAGACAGTCTAAATCATGGCAGAAAGAGCTGCAGTGTTATTCTGCCTGTAGAGTTCAACATTCTTTAAATTTCAGGGTTTATCTTTAATAATTGGCTAACAATGAGCCCATCTTTGCATTCTTTCCCTAATTCCCTGCCCAGGAGAGCTGTGATTCTTACAGATATTTTCAGCACACCAAGACATATCTGTCATTAATTTTCTGGTATCTTTATGAAAGTTTTGCTTCTTAATTTCTGTCTTGCAAACAATGAAGGTAAAAAGTAGAAGCAGGTGAAGATTGCAGCATGGAAGAAACTCTAAGGCTCTGATGGGACACTCTTTTGTAAAGAAGTAAAAGCTTCACCTAGAAAAATTCTTCACATGTGTTAGAAAAATTGATTATCTACATTAAAATATAGGAATCATTGTAATATTATTCCAGAGACCCTTAAGAGACCTCAGATACGTGAGTTTATTCTAGTTAAAAGAAAAAGATATTTATTCAATGGCTGTGGGAAACACACTGCCTCATCCCCAGAACTTTCTGGCTTTTAAAAGCTGTCCCCATGAGGTGTCTCCACTCAGAAGTTCATTTTGTCTTGTAGTTTAAGTGTTGGCTTTTGACAGAGCTGTTGCATGACCTGAGAATCATTAGGTCTTGCTTCTCAGACATAGGTATAAATCAAAAGTTATCTGTCCTGTCAGTTCCCTAAAGCAACAAACATAAAATCAAACCACAGTTAACAGGAAGACCAGCCTGGAAAGATAACCAATACAATAAAAAATATAAATA
>VYZU01080123.1:337949-358033 GCA_013401355.1 Ceyx cyanopectus
CTTTTTTTTTTTAGTTCCATACTGGTTCCTGTCAATGAAAAACATTTTCAAAGTGCTCAATGGCAATTAACACAGATTTAAATCACTAATTTTTTTCATGCTGCTTTCAGGATTGTTTGCACTTTGCTCTTAGCTTTGGACAGCAACAATTAGAGGACTGGAATTAGAAAAGGGTTGAAATCTGATTTAGTGCCAGTAGAGAACTCTGAGTTGCTATAAGGGACAGGGTTGGTGGTTCATGTCAAATTAACTGTTGGTCTCAGAACAGTTTATTTAGTGTAAAAATCAACTTCATACTGATGCATTGGGATGATCATTATTTCACTTGAACAGAAAAAGGCAGTAAACTGTCTTCAAGATCTGGTTTCTGCAGCTGGAGTGGTATCTGCAAATATGCTGTAGAAGGGGAAGAAAACATGTTTTCCCCTTTTGCAGCTCAATAAAAGATTTCAGTCTGCAAACATCAAGTTGAAACTCTTCTGTGAGTCACTGTAACTTCATTGATAAGGTTAAAAACTAACATTGGTCATTTATACTGCCCTGTAAGTGTTCCTGGTTCACTTTCTATAGAGTAAGCCTGAGATATGCTTATAGTCTTATGATAGCTGCTACTTCCTTCCAAGAAAGGGCAATCCCTCATGGCCTTTGGAAAGCAAGAATGCTATGGATTTGGCTATTCTGGCTGAAGAAATCCATTCTGTTAAATGCAAAATGCAATAGTCATGTCACATCCTTGCCAGATGCAGCTTGAAGTAGTTTTGCCTTTTCAGTTTCTTTTCACAGAGCTCAAGCACTGTGACCACCTGCTGAATCTCTCTTTTGGTTAGCACCTACAGAATCCTGTGTTTGGATCAGCTGGGCTTCTTTGACTTCTCAGCACCAGGTTCCTTTTGGCTTTTCTTAAACCTCTCCAAGGGTTTTCTGGGGATAATTTAGGAAACTTTCAATTCAGGAAAAAAAAAAAAACAACCAACAAACCAAACCCTCAGTTCCTTTTCCACTCAGATGATTTGTACTTCCTTACTTTATTAAATGATATGAATGGAAGTAGGTCTAAGCTTCCATTTCTAGACAGTCTAAATCATGGCAGAAAGAGCTGCAGTGTTATTCTGCCTGTAGAGTTCAACATTCTTTAAATTTCAGGGTTTATCTTTAATAATTGGCTAACAATGAGCCCATCTTTGCATTCTTTCCCTAATTCCCTGCCCAGGAGAGCTGTGATTCTTACAGATATTTTCAGCACACCAAGACATATCTGTCATTAATTTTCTGGTATCTTTATGAAAGTTTTGCTTCTTAATTTCTGTCTTGCAAACAATGAAGGTAAAAAGTAGAAGCAGGTGAAGATTGCAGCATGGAAGAAACTCTAAGGCTCTGATGGGACACTCTTTTGTAAAGAAGTAAAAGCTTCACCTAGAAAAATTCTTCACATGTGTTAGAAAAATTGATTATCTACATTAAAATATAGGAATCATTGTAATATTATTCCAGAGACCCTTAAGAGACCTCAGATACGTGAGTTTATTCTAGTTAAAAGAAAAAGATATTTATTCAATGGCTGTGGGAAACACACTGCCTCATCCCCAGAACTTTCTGGCTTTTAAAAGCTGTCCCCATGAGGTGTCTCCACTCAGAAGTTCATTTTGTCTTGTAGTTTAAGTGTTGGCTTTTGACAGAGCTGTTGCATGACCTGAGAATCATTAGGTCTTGCTTCTCAGACATAGGTATAAATCAAAAGTTATCTGTCCAGTCAGTTCCCTAAAGCAACAAACATAAAATCAAACCACAGTTAACAGGAAGACCAGCCTGGAAAGATAACCAATACAATAAAAAATATAAATATATTCTGTCAGCTTTTTCTGATGCATATTCCTACTTCATCTAGAATATTTCCAACAGCCAAGCTTGCTCTGTCACAGGTTTAGAGCATGGGGAGATTCTGCTAGAAGATGAAAACATGGTAATCTAGATGAGGAAGTGCTGATGAGCTCACAGGGCAATGACAGATGAGGTGGCACCACACTCCTGGTGTTATTTCAGATTCACACCACAAAGTTATTTGTATTTTCTTTCATGTGCACTGTTAGTTTCCCCAAGAAGCAGCCCTTGAGTCATTTGTTATACTCATTGACCAATATTAATTCTCCCTCTTTTTGTTAGCAGCCTATTTTGTTTCTATAAAAAACATTTTATTTCCAGTTCTTACTCTGTTCCAGGTACAAAACTTACATTCTAATTCTGCCAAAACTTGGACACTCTTGTTCCTATTCCTGTTAATAAAATGTGTGGCTTCCTGGTCTGCATCCTGTTGGTGCTGACACAGGCTCCTAATATCCAGGACAGATTCATCCCCTCAAGGACAGGAAGTTTTCTGCTTTGCTGATTCCAATCTGACCAGAAAGAATATGGACTAAGAAAGTTTTAAGAGAGCAAGTTTAGCTAAGAACATGAGAATTAAGAATGTTAAGTCATAGTCATTTAACAAACGTTTTACAGTGTCTTTGCAATTTCATGTTGCTGATAATAACTTGTGAGGGGAGTCACCCCATCAGGATGACAGCTTTACAGCTCTCATTTAGGCTGCCAGCATCAATTTTTCCAAATGCTGTAAGATGTCAGAATCCACTAATAAAGAGTTAAAACAATAGACTAGGTGGTTAATAGTGGTTGGTTCTTGAATATATTAATATTACAAAAACAACTAAGCAACTGGCAACTTCTAAACAAGAAAAGCAAAGTGCTATTTTCACAAGAAACTGAACTCTCATGTCCCTTTCCAGATCAGAACCAAACTGCCTTGGCTTAGGGGATATATCAGTTGTGTGTAGACAGACTGTTGTTTTTCAAACTGGGCTATTTTAAAATGTATTTGAAATTCACAAATTAACAAATGTCAGGCAGTGGTTGTGCAACTGAAAGAACAAAAAGTTCTCAGCTGAGCACTTTGATGGGACATGGCAGAAATCTGTAAGTCAAGGCATAGCATAAAAAGGTGAAAACTGACCAAGTGTGCTTGATAAAGGGAGAAAAAACAGAGAGAAGTCCTCAGGGTCTGAATTTTGCAGCTCCCTTGAGCAAATTAAGAAGTCACAGTACAGGAGAGTGAAGTTCAACAGGAGCTTTGCACACTCACTGACAACATCATGGCTCCTCTCTCCTAACCAAATCTAAATATCCTTCATCTTCAGCTAGGATGGGTAAGGGATTTGCTGTGTTACTAGGGAGTCTCCAGCTGATTCAGCATGACTAGTCAGGATCCCTTCCTGCCTCTGAGCTTGCTCATCAGTGTCAGGAAGTACTCCTGCCTGCCTTCCTTCCCATCTCCCTGCTTCCTGCCTCTACAACATCCCCTGCCTCTGCTGCCAGGGCTTCCTTCCCACATTCCAGCACAGATATGCTAAAAAACAAAGGAGACCCAGCCATTTCTGATGAGTGTAATACTCTTATTTCTTTTTTTCTCATCTGTTGGGTGTCACCTGTAAATAGCTGCTGTGTTTTACTTAGTGATGAGTGTAGTTTGGCTTTGAAGGACTGATCTGTGATCAACTTTGTTATGGGAATTATTACAACATGATATTTTGGGCATATGGAGTAATGATGATTCTAGAAAGCAGTGGTGTTGACACCTTTGGGCTGTGTCAACAGGTTTGAACACGTTGACAATTGTAGGGATTTCTTTCTTTCTAGCTGCCATGTTCACAAGTGTCACCCTTGTAATAATGGACTTTTCCCATTGCTAACTCAGAGGAAGTAGTCTCTCCACCCAGTGTTTCACAAAGAAAAACAGCAGTTCCCCAAATTTTTCACTGAGAAAACATTATTGTAGGGCAAGGACTTAAGGTAACCCCAACTACTAGCATAACTGTGTGATCAAATGGAATTTCATGTTGCTTGAAACTGTCATGACCTCACTAGTTATAACAGTGTCTGGTTTGGAAACCACTGCTTTACACACTGTTAGACAGCAGAAGTGCCTTTCTGATGATTTCTATTAGCAGCCTATAGCAGAAGGCAGCATAGAGTGGCAGCTTGTCCTGAAAGCAGACCAGGCTTGCTTAATGTTTTCCAAGCCTAAAAAAATGGGAATTAATCCATTAGGTGCAGCAGTACTGTCTTCTCCAGTCCTCTTTGTATCAAGAGCTATGACCATATTCTGTTCACAGAATCACAGAATGTCAGGGGTTGGAAGGGACCTAGAAGATCATCTAGTCCAACCCCCTGCCAGAGCAGGATCACCTAGACCAAGTTCCAGTGACTTCAGCACCAAGTCTGGATATACACTGGGATGACAGAGTGGAATTTGACTGCTTTTCAAGGCAAAGCTAATTTGGAATGTAAAATCACTTCTTGTTTCCCTCTTGATCTTCACTAGTTTGCATGAAGTTACAGACACGTTTGATGCCATCCAGGTGCATGAAGACAAATGCCCCTTCCCTGCAGAGACCACAATCACCAGTAAGAAATCAAACCTCTATATAAAGAACTGCTGCCAGGAGACAATAGATTTTTTTTCCATTGTCTAAGCTTTTCTATGGGACATGCATGCCCTTAGCAGTCCTTAATCCACAAACTGTCCAGGTCAAGTACTTGATTCTGTTAAAGATGCAAATAGCAACTCCTAGTGGATCAGCACAGAAACACTTGGGGGAAGAAAGGCATTTTAGGAAGGATTTGAATGGAAATAGCATTGTGATTTCTTCCAAAAGACATCCCAAAAGAATTTATAGCAGAGAAGAATAGCTCCTGCCTTTTCATCACAGTTACTTTCTAAAAAACAAGTACTGAAAAGAGATAAGGAAACTTTCTTGTAGACTATTCCTATTATCAAACANAGTGTGATTCTAGCCAAGGCCTAAAATCCCACGCAAGGCAGATTATGTTCAGTTCTCTGGCTGTCTACATATTTTCCTCCCCTATGTACCTTACAAGCCATTGGCTTTTAATCTTTATACTAGCTCCAAATGTTGCTTATTTCCACTAGAGAAAGAGCTTTGCTGTCAGCTCCAAGGACAGCAACTTCTCTTCAGTCTCCACCAGCACTATGCTTACAGTACTGGAAAAAGATAGAACCCAGAACCTGCTGACTGTATTCACTTGAATAAAAAGCCAGAAAGATTAACCCATAGGTCCTGTATCCATCTAGAATTCCCACTTACTGAAATTACTTCCATAATTACAAAAAACCTCATCATTCCTGCAGGTGTGCAGAGAAATCAAGTCATGCATCACGTGCAGATGGCCAAAGAGAGAAATACAAACACAATACAAGAATACAAGTACAAAGAAAAGAACTGTCAGACATTCCTTGTAGGTGAGTGATACTTAGAGCAATATTAGGTGTATTAATAGGATAGTCAAGCCCCAGAAGCCACATGAGTCATGTGCCAGTTTAAGGACAGGCCACTGACAGTAACAGCAGCTCAGGGCTGTGATTTCATGCCTCCTACCATCCACACATCCATACCTGGGCAGTGAAGCAGGTCTGGGGGGGAGGCTGAGAGGAGCAATAGGCTATGTAGAAGGTTTTTTTCACTCACACCATCTCTCAAACTCATTCAGACAGAAGCACAGCAACAACTCCTTTGTATCAGGATGCATTCTAAGAAGGATGGGCAATCCTTCTCTTTGGGATGAGGCAGTAGCTTGCTCCTTAAAACTTCCATAGAAAATGTAGTTCAGGACAGAAGGTCCTGCAGACCAGATTTGAGCCATGCTGGTGAAGAGTTTCCATAAGTAACCTGTGTCAGCCTGACTACATCCACTGACTGTGCTGTGAGTTTGGCCAATGCCAAGAGCTTTTGGGAATCAGCATCTCTTCCCATCAAGACCCTTACTCTATCCTTAGTCTTTGTGCAAACCTTCTCTTTGCAACAGCAGGCCTACCCAATCCTATCTCTGTCATCTCAGACACTGGGCAATATTATAAAGGGAGCTGTCAGCACCCAAGAACTTAACACACAGCTTATGGCTTTTGGAGTCATCAGTCCTTACCAGAAACAGAGACCAGTGTGAACAAGCTGAAGAATTATATTGAATTCATAATCCTGACAACTGGAGCCAGTTTTCTTTTTCCTTGGTTACCTTATTTATTGTCATGACTCCCCATTCTGGAACAAAAACCCCGTGGACAAAGCCTAGGATTAGGAATTCAGTAATTTTTCTGCAGCCTTAACACCAGTTCCTATGTACTGTGGCAACGTGGAGATGGTTGCAGCATGTTACAAAGGGAAGAGTTCTGCATCAGTGCTAAGGTGGGGAAA
Source organism: Ceyx cyanopectus (assembly GCA_013401355.1). Lineage (NCBI taxonomy): Eukaryota > Metazoa > Chordata > Aves > Coraciiformes > Alcedinidae > Ceyx > Ceyx cyanopectus. Next base: position 344,210 of record VYZU01080123.1, read on the forward strand.
GTGCTGTTTGTGGTTGTGATTGATTGTGAGTTGCTACTGTGTAGTTTTAGCATGAAAAATTCTGCAAACTAAATATTTCTATCAGTTGGGAATGCACCTTGTTTGTGAGACTACAGGAGCAGAAGGAATGTTCAACACTCATGTTTAAAAGGTGTTTTTTGAGTAAAAACAGAGTCTTGGCTGACTGAGGGAGCCAGGACTGAAGCAGGTTGGCATTTCGATGGCAGTAGCAGCAAAACTAGATGACAAAGCAGAGCTTTAAAAAGTCTCTGGGATGGAAAGGTTTGGGCTGGAAAGGAAGTGAGAGAATGGAGGGTGCTGCTTACTAAAGGCAGGAGATAGGAAACAATGATGCTATTGTGGCAGGGGAGCTGCTGAAGGTCAGAGAAGATAAGCTCTAATTTGCATGCTTGCAAAACACTCCTGCAGAGTGATTTTTTAGTGAAAGATTAGGACCAAGGGACACTGTGGCCAGGGAATCTGCTGTATCTATGAACTGGCATCTCCAGTGCTTTAGTTTTTCAAGTGAAAAATGGTGCCTTTAGCAACTTTTTCTAATGGGTATCTGCTTTGCATTAGACTTGCCATATATCTTTTGAAGAAAGCCTCAAGTTGTGTTGGGGAGGTTTAGATTGGATATTAGGAGGAAATTCTTTCCTGAGAGAGTGGTGAGGCTCTGGAACAGGCTGCCCAGGGAGGGGGTGGAGTCACCATCCCTGGAGAGGTTTAAAGACCAGGAGGTGTTGCACTTGAGGCTGTGGGCTGGTGGAGAGATGACAGGATGAAGGTTGGATTTGATGATCCTAAAGGTCCTTTCCAACCATAATGATTCTATGATTCTAAGAATTAGCCATAAAACCTTAAGATCTCTGCTCAGGAGGGGTCTGTCCAAGCTGTAGTACCTGGACATGGAACAGGCAGCAAAGCTCTCAGGTCTAACTCTACTCAAGAGATATTAAGCTGAATATTTCCACCTTGAACATGTGCTTTAGTGACCCTCAGTTGAAGCTCCATGTCCAGTGTTTCACCAGACATGAGAGACAAGAGTCCCAAGGGTGTGTGACCACAGTGGGCTCTTGTGAAATGAATGGGGGGGAGCCCCACTGGCAGAACCACATCATTTCTCTTACACTGTTCTACAAACCTATCTCCTAGGAAACAGTCTTTGTCTACATTAACATTCTTTAGCTAGCACTAGATGTATAGAATGTGCTTAGGTTCAGTGCTGTTTAGATTTCCCTCCTTCAGCATTCCTCCAGCTTGCCAGCAGGTCTGCTTCTGCAGAAACAAAGGTTAATTAAACACATCCGCCCATTAGAGCAAGGAGTGAACAGAGTGACAATCTGGCCCAGAGCTACCTTCTTCAGCTGTCAGCACTGAGACACACTTGGAACCACAAATGAGTCCTCAAGCAAAACTAGTTTCAGCAGAAACTGCCTGTTCTCTTGACCAGAAGTCCTTCCCCATATGTACAGTATCAGCTGGTGCTTGCCTCACTGGACCTGGTTCCAGCAAGAGGAATGCTGGAAAAATTGTACCTTGTCTGCATTTCTAACTCCACCTTTTATAATCAATGTAATTTAACTGATATTGGATTTTTTTGAGGCATTCTTTAGTTTTGCACCTTTCACTGGCCTTGAATAATGGAACTAAACTGCCCAACATCCTCATTATTCATCTCTTTTCACTTTCTTTGCCATTTCATATTCTGGCTTCATTGTCTAAGCACCATAACACCACAAATGCTTTCTCAATTCTGTGAATCAAATCCACATTATTACCATTCAATTTGATGGGTTAATAAAAGGAACTGTGAATAAAATGAGACACAAGTGAGGAGTCACAGAAATCTTTTCACTAGTTCTTCTGGTTTGGTTTCCAAGTCTGTGAAAGTCACAGCAGTGTCTTCTTTGTCTACTTTGTACTGGACAAGTCCTGCCTGGCTTTCAGAATCCCCTTTGGCAGGCAGCATCTCTGGCCCTGGTTAGATGGGTGCAGGCACAGTGCAAACTGCTCATCACTTGGCATCAGGCCATTTTCCTTGGAACAGGCAGTAGTTCCTAACAGAATGCCAACACTTACTGACTGACTCTCCAACCTAGGAGCTCTCTATGCATTCAGCAGTGAGACAGTTGCATTTTTAAGGTATTTTGTTGTTAAATTGCAACTAAGTTGGCAGGCTGTTTGCACAGCAGTGCCCTATTCCATACGCATGGCCTTTAAAAGGAGCTGATCACAGTCTTGTGCTGCTTGCCTCACATTAAAAACCCTCTGTGATACTAAGTGGTGTCAAAGGCTGTGTAACAGACTGCTGTGTCTACACTCAGGTTTAGCAGGGACCTAGTCATGATAATATTCTTCATTCCTGAGTCTCCTTCAGTCTTACACCTACATACATATTTATTCTTTCCTGTACTGAAGAACACTACTGAACAGTGAGGACTGGGAAAATTTATCTATGTCCTATCAGCAGAAACAAATATGTGGGCTATACTCAGAAAAGCTCTAAAGCTACTGGAGCCCAGCATTAGCCTGGACACAGGGAATATTGATTTAAATGTGTTTTCAAGGANGCAGCTTTTATTCCAAGTTACACTGGTACCTGGAGAAAAGCAACACCTCCTGTTGTATTTGGGTAGCAAGACACAGGCAGAGACTCAGCAACTAGTTGTAAAAGATATGTTAGAGGAGGTAATTGGAACTTATTCTACATGCTTGACAGTGCAGCAGCAGTGCAAAGACAACAGACAGCAACCTCTGACAGCTGACTGAAGGGATGAAAGGAACACAGATGACTAGGAGAGGAACATCATCTTGGGATGTCCTGTAACTGCTGCCCTTGGCAAGGAACTGGAAGACAAACTCTATTTTCAGTGTTAGCACTGACTCACTGTGTGATATTAAGCAAGTCACTTCTTTAACTCTTTCTCTCTCTCTCACCTGTACAATGAGGAAACCTACCTTACAAATTCTCTGTGAGATTCATTAACTAAGCATTTGCTGCACATATAACATTTCTTAAATGTAAGGTGCTGGAAAATTAATGATTAAATGCATATATGAAGGGCATATAAGAGCAAAACTGGGTGGTTTCTATAAAAGAAACTCAAGACTCTTGAATCTTTGACTCTTTTATGCATGACAAGAAGATAATTAACTACAAGATCTGTTGATCACCAACACAAGTGATGTCAAAGATGGGAGGCAGCCTGGGCTGCAGTGATCACTCACTGGTGGAGTTTACAGTCCTGAGAGATATGAGTCAGGTGAACTTTAGGAAAGCAAAAATTTCAGCTCCTCAAGGTATTAGTCAATAGGATCCCCTNTGGATTTTTTTGAGGCATTCTTTAGTTTTGCACCTTTCACTGGCCTTGAATAATGGAACTAAACTGCCCAACATCCTCATTATTCATCTCTTTTCACTTTCTTTGCCATTTCATATTCTGGCTTCATTGTCTAAGCACCATAACACCACAAATGCTTTCTCAATTCTGTGAATCAAATCCACATTATTACCATTCAATTTGATGGGTTAATAAAAGGAACTGTGAATAAAATGAGACACAAGTGAGGAGTCACAGAAATCTTTTCACTAGTTCTTCTGGTTTGGTTTCCAAGTCTGTGAAAGTCACAGCAGTGTCTTCTTTGTCTACTTTGTACTGGACAAGTCCTGCCTGGCTTTCAGAATCCCCTTTGGCAGGCAGCATCTCTGGCCCTGGTTAGATGGGTGCAGGCACAGTGCAAACTGCTCATCACTTGGCATCAGGCCATTTTCCTTGGAACAGGCAGTAGTTCCTAACAGAATGCCAACACTTACTGACTGACTCTCCAACCTAGGAGCTCTCTATGCATTCAGCAGTGAGACAGTTGCATTTTTAAGGTATTTTGTTGTTAAATTGCAACTAAGTTGGCAGGCTGTTTGCACAGCAGTGCCCTATTCCATACGCATGGCCTTTAAAAGGAGCTGATCACAGTCTTGTGCTGCTTGCCTCACATTAAAAACCCTCTGTGATACTAAGTGGTGTCAAAGGCTGTGTAACAGACTGCTGTGTCTACACTCAGGTTTAGCAGGGACCTAGTCATGATAATATTCTTCATTCCTGAGTCTCCTTCAGTCTTACACCTACATACATATTTATTCTTTCCTGTACTGAAGAACACTACTGAACAGTGAGGACTGGGAAAATTTATCTATGTCCTATCAGCAGAAACAAATATGTGGGCTATACTCAGAAAAGCTCTAAAGCTACTGGAGCCCAGCATTAGCCTGGACACAGGGAATATTGATTTAAATGTGTTTTCAAGGATTGCATCTCTTTATGTACCAGTTTATTCCCAGGTGACACAGCATACAGTTCCAAACTGCACTTCTAAGTAGATCTTTCTTATGATGCAATTGCTTTTTTTGTGCTTCAGGCTACATTGTCATCTAGTCAGGAGAGTGTAACTGGCAGTCTATCTTTTGCTTTCTGTGGGGCAATAACTTGACTATGCTTCATTAATTAAAGCTATGGGTGTTATTAAGTGGAACAGCTGTTGGGAGAGTATGTAAAGGAGCACTGCTACATTGACAGCAAAGAGATTGCTGTGGGTTTTAAGGGCATTTTGTCTGGTTTGGGGTTTTTTTTGTGTAGATCTGCTTGAGAGTGTTTCTGAAGTTCAGGATTACTGTAAACAAAACCTATTTAGCTGATAGCTGAAGCAATATCTGAACAAGACAGACTAAAAATGTCCTAAGCAAGGAAAACTTTGGCTAGTAATTCATCTGCTTAGGTGATTAGACATAATACTCCCAACAAGAAATCAAGAATTATTATCTTAATCATTCAAGGAGTTATTCGACTTCAGAGTTAAATCTGGTTTGATGATTAAGATACAGGGCAAGGAACTGGAAGACAAACTCTATTTTCAGTGTTAGCACTGACTCACTGTGTGATATTAAGCAAGTCACTTCTTTAACTCTTTCTCTCTCTCTCACCTGTACAATGAGGAAACCTACCTTACAAATTCTCTGTGAGATTCATTAACTAAGCATTTGCTGCACATATAACATTTCTTAAATGTAAGGTGCTGGAAAATTAATGATTAAATGCATATATGAAGGGCATATAAGAGCAAAACTGGGTGGTTTCTATAAAAGAAACTCAAGACTCTTGAATCTTTGACTCTTTTATGCATGACAAGAAGATAATTAACTACAAGATCTGTTGATCACCAACACAAGTGATGTCAAAGATGGGAGGCAGCCTGGGCTGCAGTGATCACTCACTGGTGGAGTTTACAGTCCTGAGAGATATGAGTCAGGTGAACTTTAGGAAAGCAAAAATTTCAGCTCCTCAAGGTATTAGTCAATAGGATCCCCTGGGAAACTGCCATAAATGCAAGCTGATTATTTACTTTCACTGTAACATTTTGTGTACCACGAATTCTGGATCATACAAAGTTATTAATATGCTATAAAGACAACCATAAAAACATTACTGCTACAGTTGACTAGTGTCTACTAAGCTGGCATTGCAGAGACATCTAGATGAAACCTTATTCCATCAGGAAGGGCAGAGGCTTTAGCTCTGCTTTTCTGAGCTAAAGACCAAGAAGGAGAAGTGCAGAAGCACCACCACCACTACCACAGGTTGTGCAGTGAAGCTAAAAAGCATCAGTGGTGTTTCCTTGGGTTGTCTGCTTTAGGGATGAGTGGTGATTAGTACAGAAAATTAACTCCTTTCTTCTCCTTTTGTTTTGCTTATTACTAGCCAGTACTACTGCATTCATTAAGCCAAGTGAGATGAAGAATAAACCAGAGGTGCTTGTCACCCAGCAGCTGTTTTNCAGGCCATTTTCCTTGGAACAGGCAGTAGTTCCTAACAGAATGCCAACACTTACTGACTGACTCTCCAACCTAGGAGCTCTCTATGCATTCAGCAGTGAGACAGTTGCATTTTTAAGGTATTTTGTTGTTAAATTGCAACTAAGTTGGCAGGCTGTTTGCACAGCAGTGCCCTATTCCATACGCATGGCCTTTAAAAGGAGCTGATCACAGTCTTGTGCTGCTTGCCTCACATTAAAAACCCTCTGTGATACTAAGTGGTGTCAAAGGCTGTGTAACAGACTGCTGTGTCTACACTCAGGTTTAGCAGGGACCTAGTCATGATAATATTCTTCATTCCTGAGTCTCCTTCAGTCTTACACCTACATACATATTTATTCTTTCCTGTACTGAAGAACACTACTGAACAGTGAGGACTGGGAAAATTTATCTATGTCCTATCAGCAGAAACAAATATGTGGGCTATACTCAGAAAAGCTCTAAAGCTACTGGAGCCCAGCATTAGCCTGGACACAGGGAATATTGATTTAAATGTGTTTTCAAGGATTGCATCTCTTTATGTACCAGTTTATTCCCAGGTGACACAGCATACAGTTCCAAACTGCACTTCTAAGTAGATCTTTCTTATGATGCAATTGCTTTTTTTGTGCTTCAGGCTACATTGTCATCTAGTCAGGAGAGTGTAACTGGCAGTCTATCTTTTGCTTTCTGTGGGGCAATAACTTGACTATGCTTCATTAATTAAAGCTATGGGTGTTATTAAGTGGAACAGCTGTTGGGAGAGTATGTAAAGGAGCACTGCTACATTGACAGCAAAGAGATTGCTGTGGGTTTTAAGGGCATTTTGTCTGGTTTGGGGTTTTTTTTGTGTAGATCTGCTTGAGAGTGTTTCTGAAGTTCAGGATTACTGTAAACAAAACCTATTTAGCTGATAGCTGAAGCAATATCTGAACAAGACAGACTAAAAATGTCCTAAGCAAGGAAAACTTTGGCTAGTAATTCATCTGCTTAGGTGATTAGACATAATACTCCCAACAAGAAATCAAGAATTATTATCTTAATCATTCAAGGAGTTATTCGACTTCAGAGTTAAATCTGGTTTGATGATTAAGATACAGGGCAAGGAACTGGAAGACAAACTCTATTTTCAGTGTTAGCACTGACTCACTGTGTGATATTAAGCAAGTCACTTCTTTAACTCTTTCTCTCTCTCTCACCTGTACAATGAGGAAACCTACCTTACAAATTCTCTGTGAGATTCATTAACTAAGCATTTGCTGCACATATAACATTTCTTAAATGTAAGGTGCTGGAAAATTAATGATTAAATGCATATATGAAGGGCATATAAGAGCAAAACTGGGTGGTTTCTATAAAAGAAACTCAAGACTCTTGAATCTTTGACTCTTTTATGCATGACAAGAAGATAATTAACTACAAGATCTGTTGATCACCAACACAAGTGATGTCAAAGATGGGAGGCAGCCTGGGCTGCAGTGATCACTCACTGGTGGAGTTTACAGTCCTGAGAGATATGAGTCAGGTGAACTTTAGGAAAGCAAAAATTTCAGCTCCTCAAGGTATTAGTCAATAGGATCCCCTGGGAAACTGCCATAAATGCAAGCTGATTATTTACTTTCACTGTAACATTTTGTGTACCACGAATTCTGGATCATACAAAGTTATTAATATGCTATAAAGACAACCATAAAAACATTACTGCTACAGTTGACTAGTGTCTACTAAGCTGGCATTGCAGAGACATCTAGATGAAACCTTATTCCATCAGGAAGGGCAGAGGCTTTAGCTCTGCTTTTCTGAGCTAAAGACCAAGATGGAGAAGTGCAGAAGCACCACCACCACTACCACAGGTTGTGCAGTGAAGCTAAAAAGCATCAGTGGTGTTTCCTTGGGTTGTCTGCTTTAGGGATGAGTGGTGATTAGTACAGAAAATTAACTCCTTTCTTCTCCTTTTGTTTTGCTTATTACTAGCCAGTACTACTGCATTCATTAAGCCAAGTGAGATGAAGAATAAACCAGAGGTGCTTGTCACCCAGCAGCTGTTTTTTCCTGGCTGGCCACAGCCAATGGGTATGTCTCACACAGTCACACATCCCTTTGCCCTTTCCTACACTTTAGCCCACACCTTTATTCCAGTCCCTGCACCCTGAGAGCCTCCCATGTCACTGCTATCCCTCTTCTCACCCTGGCTGGGCCAGGAATTTCCTTTCTCNGCTGTTTGCACAGCAGTGCCCTATTCCATACGCATGGCCTTTAAAAGGAGCTGATCACAGTCTTGTGCTGCTTGCCTCACATTAAAAACCCTCTGTGATACTAAGTGGTGTCAAAGGCTGTGTAACAGACTGCTGTGTCTACACTCAGGTTTAGCAGGGACCTAGTCATGATAATATTCTTCATTCCTGAGTCTCCTTCAGTCTTACACCTACATACATATTTATTCTTTCCTGTACTGAAGAACACTACTGAACAGTGAGGACTGGGAAAATTTATCTATGTCCTATCAGCAGAAACAAATATGTGGGCTATACTCAGAAAAGCTCTAAAGCTACTGGAGCCCAGCATTAGCCTGGACACAGGGAATATTGATTTAAATGTGTTTTCAAGGATTGCATCTCTTTATGTACCAGTTTATTCCCAGGTGACACAGCATACAGTTCCAAACTGCACTTCTAAGTAGATCTTTCTTATGATGCAATTGCTTTTTTTGTGCTTCAGGCTACATTGTCATCTAGTCAGGAGAGTGTAACTGGCAGTCTATCTTTTGCTTTCTGTGGGGCAATAACTTGACTATGCTTCATTAATTAAAGCTATGGGTGTTATTAAGTGGAACAGCTGTTGGGAGAGTATGTAAAGGAGCACTGCTACATTGACAGCAAAGAGATTGCTGTGGGTTTTAAGGGCATTTTGTCTGGTTTGGGGTTTTTTTTGTGTAGATCTGCTTGAGAGTGTTTCTGAAGTTCAGGATTACTGTAAACAAAACCTATTTAGCTGATAGCTGAAGCAATATCTGAACAAGACAGACTAAAAATGTCCTAAGCAAGGAAAACTTTGGCTAGTAATTCATCTGCTTAGGTGATTAGACATAATACTCCCAACAAGAAATCAAGAATTATTATCTTAATCATTCAAGGAGTTATTCGACTTCAGAGTTAAATCTGGTTTGATGATTAAGATACAGGGCAAGGAACTGGAAGACAAACTCTATTTTCAGTGTTAGCACTGACTCACTGTGTGATATTAAGCAAGTCACTTCTTTAACTCTTTCTCTCTCTCTCACCTGTACAATGAGGAAACCTACCTTACAAATTCTCTGTGAGATTCATTAACTAAGCATTTGCTGCACATATAACATTTCTTAAATGTAAGGTGCTGGAAAATTAATGATTAAATGCATATATGAAGGGCATATAAGAGCAAAACTGGGTGGTTTCTATAAAAGAAACTCAAGACTCTTGAATCTTTGACTCTTTTATGCATGACAAGAAGATAATTAACTACAAGATCTGTTGATCACCAACACAAGTGATGTCAAAGATGGGAGGCAGCCTGGGCTGCAGTGATCACTCACTGGTGGAGTTTACAGTCCTGAGAGATATGAGTCAGGTGAACTTTAGGAAAGCAAAAATTTCAGCTCCTCAAGGTATTAGTCAATAGGATCCCCTGGGAAACTGCCATAAATGCAAGCTGATTATTTACTTTCACTGTAACATTTTGTGTACCACGAATTCTGGATCATACAAAGTTATTAATATGCTATAAAGACAACCATAAAAACATTACTGCTACAGTTGACTAGTGTCTACTAAGCTGGCATTGCAGAGACATCTAGATGAAACCTTATTCCATCAGGAAGGGCAGAGGCTTTAGCTCTGCTTTTCTGAGCTAAAGACCAAGATGGAGAAGTGCAGAAGCACCACCACCACTACCACAGGTTGTGCAGTGAAGCTAAAAAGCATCAGTGGTGTTTCCTTGGGTTGTCTGCTTTAGGGATGAGTGGTGATTAGTACAGAAAATTAACTCCTTTCTTCTCCTTTTGTTTTGCTTATTACTAGCCAGTACTACTGCATTCATTAAGCCAAGTGAGATGAAGAATAAACCAGAGGTGCTTGTCACCCAGCAGCTGTTTTTTCCTGGCTGGCCACAGCCAATGGGTATGTCTCACACAGTCACACATCCCTTTGCCCTTTCCTACACTTTAGCCCACACCTTTATTCCAGTCCCTGCACCCTGAGAGCCTCCCATGTCACTGCTATCCCTCTTCTCACCCTGGCTGGGCCAGGAATTTCCTTTCTCTTCTCACTTCAGTGGTGGATAACCACAGAAGATTCTCCTTGCACTTGTACCAGTGAATACACAAAATATCTTCCTCCAATGCAACTTGACAAGCTAGATAGAGCTTTCTAGACTTGCTTAGCTGGTACTCACTGTGCTTAAAGGGTCCTCTGTCCCAGGGCAGTAATTCCCTAAGGATTCTGAGTAAGGCAGACAGGCAGCTGATGGCAGAAGCAGCTCTTACAGTATGATGGACCAATTCACACAGTGACTGTGACTGGATGACTCCCAAAGCCTCAGAAAGCTGCAAGAAAAGGGAAGGGCTCAGGATATGATATCATGCACTCATTCTCAAAACAAGGAAACTGTTGTACAGGATTGAAAAAGTAACAGCTTACAAATTCCTGAATAGCCAATAATAGAAAATGACATTTCTCCTTCAGCTTCCCTACCCTCTCCAGTGAAAACTTTCAATAAATACAACCAACCAACTTAGAAAAACAACACTGAGGCCATTGCTAGGACTGGCCTAAGAGCTGTATTACAGCAGAGCCACCTCAGAGCACTAAATGGTGCCTGGCTTGCCCTGCTCATGTCAGATATTAAGCTTTCAGATCTTCTAAGAAAGGAGCACTGCTACATTGACAGCAAAGAGATTGCTGTGGGTTTTAAGGGCATTTTGTCTGGTTTGGGGTTTTTTTTGTGTAGATCTGCTTGAGAGTGTTTCTGAAGTTCAGGATTACTGTAAACAAAACCTATTTAGCTGATAGCTGAAGCAATATCTGAACAAGACAGACTAAAAATGTCCTAAGCAAGGAAAACTTTGGCTAGTAATTCATCTGCTTAGGTGATTAGACATAATACTCCCAACAAGAAATCAAGAATTATTATCTTAATCATTCAAGGAGTTATTCGACTTCAGAGTTAAATCTGGTTTGATGATTAAGATACAGGGCAAGGAACTGGAAGACAAACTCTATTTTCAGTGTTAGCACTGACTCACTGTGTGATATTAAGCAAGTCACTTCTTTAACTCTTTCTCTCTCTCTCACCTGTACAATGAGGAAACCTACCTTACAAATTCTCTGTGAGATTCATTAACTAAGCATTTGCTGCACATATAACATTTCTTAAATGTAAGGTGCTGGAAAATTAATGATTAAATGCATATATGAAGGGCATATAAGAGCAAAACTGGGTGGTTTCTATAAAAGAAACTCAAGACTCTTGAATCTTTGACTCTTTTATGCATGACAAGAAGATAATTAACTACAAGATCTGTTGATCACCAACACAAGTGATGTCAAAGATGGGAGGCAGCCTGGGCTGCAGTGATCACTCACTGGTGGAGTTTACAGTCCTGAGAGATATGAGTCAGGTGAACTTTAGGAAAGCAAAAATTTCAGCTCCTCAAGGTATTAGTCAATAGGATCCCCTGGGAAACTGCCATAAATGCAAGCTGATTATTTACTTTCACTGTAACATTTTGTGTACCACGAATTCTGGATCATACAAAGTTATTAATATGCTATAAAGACAACCATAAAAACATTACTGCTACAGTTGACTAGTGTCTACTAAGCTGGCATTGCAGAGACATCTAGATGAAACCTTATTCCATCAGGAAGGGCAGAGGCTTTAGCTCTGCTTTTCTGAGCTAAAGACCAAGATGGAGAAGTGCAGAAGCACCACCACCACTACCACAGGTTGTGCAGTGAAGCTAAAAAGCATCAGTGGTGTTTCCTTGGGTTGTCTGCTTTAGGGATGAGTGGTGATTAGTACAGAAAATTAACTCCTTTCTTCTCCTTTTGTTTTGCTTATTACTAGCCAGTACTACTGCATTCATTAAGCCAAGTGAGATGAAGAATAAACCAGAGGTGCTTGTCACCCAGCAGCTGTTTTTTCCTGGCTGGCCACAGCCAATGGGTATGTCTCACACAGTCACACATCCCTTTGCCCTTTCCTACACTTTAGCCCACACCTTTATTCCAGTCCCTGCACCCTGAGAGCCTCCCATGTCACTGCTATCCCTCTTCTCACCCTGGCTGGGCCAGGAATTTCCTTTCTCTTCTCACTTCAGTGGTGGATAACCACAGAAGATTCTCCTTGCACTTGTACCAGTGAATACACAAAATATCTTCCTCCAATGCAACTTGACAAGCTAGATAGAGCTTTCTAGACTTGCTTAGCTGGTACTCACTGTGCTTAAAGGGTCCTCTGTCCCAGGGCAGTAATTCCCTAAGGATTCTGAGTAAGGCAGACAGGCAGCTGATGGCAGAAGCAGCTCTTACAGTATGATGGACCAATTCACACAGTGACTGTGACTGGATGACTCCCAAAGCCTCAGAAAGCTGCAAGAAAAGGGAAGGGCTCAGGATATGATATCATGCACTCATTCTCAAAACAAGGAAACTGTTGTACAGGATTGAAAAAGTAACAGCTTACAAATTCCTGAATAGCCAATAATAGAAAATGACATTTCTCCTTCAGCTTCCCTACCCTCTCCAGTGAAAACTTTCAATAAATACAACCAACCAACTTAGAAAAACAACACTGAGGCCATTGCTAGGACTGGCCTAAGAGCTGTATTACAGCAGAGCCACCTCAGAGCACTAAATGGTGCCTGGCTTGCCCTGCTCATGTCAGATATTAAGCTTTCAGATCTTCTAAGATCTTCCCTGGATCTGTTCATGGAAACACAGTCCGAAGTATAAAGAGCTCTGCAGCCACAGCTGGGTTTGCATAAGCAACAAGGACCATGTATATTTGCCTCTTGGCAGTACCCTGACTTGTTTATTGCCTTTTTCAATGACAGTAAAATCTTCTGAAGCACTTAAGTGACTTAGGAATCCAATCACCATTTCCTAAAGAAATGTAAACAGAGGCTTGTAAATCTCATGACAAGTCAGATTTACTGGGCTAAGTTTTAGTCCTTAGATCCCTCGCTNAGATCTGCTTGAGAGTGTTTCTGAAGTTCAGGATTACTGTAAACAAAACCTATTTAGCTGATAGCTGAAGCAATATCTGAACAAGACAGACTAAAAATGTCCTAAGCAAGGAAAACTTTGGCTAGTAATTCATCTGCTTAGGTGATTAGACATAATACTCCCAACAAGAAATCAAGAATTATTATCTTAATCATTCAAGGAGTTATTCGACTTCAGAGTTAAATCTGGTTTGATGATTAAGATACAGGGCAAGGAACTGTTCAAAGAACCCAAGTAAATTGAGATGCATGAGCAAAAAAATATTCATTTTAGGTTCCCTGCCCATCAGACACTGGCCAGTTGTCCTACCCTGATGTGTCTGATACCTGCTTTTATTCTTGATGCCTTTAGATAATGGTTTTTAGAGCTCTGAACCCAAGTAGTCTGTGGTCACCATTAGAGAGCAACCCTCTGACTACTCCATGATCTATCCCTTCAGGCATACCTCCAAGATACTTAAATTCCCAATAAATTTGCAGATGGTAGGTTTTTTTCACTTCCTTTTCTGAGGCATAGAAGATACTTATACTCATCAGTTGTGGGCAGACAACGTGACATAAAAGGCAGGGTTCAAAGCCTGAAATTTTCTGCATTCTAATTGCCAAATTGCAACAAAAATAAAAGATCTTATCTGAGATAAATTGCTGTTACATAATTAACACTACTTACATGAAAATATGTTATGTTCTAAAAATGCTAGAGGGTAGAAAAAAACCT
>VYZU01080123.1:358289-379705 GCA_013401355.1 Ceyx cyanopectus
TTTAGCCCACACCTTTATTCCAGTCCCTGCACCCTGAGAGCCTCCCATGTCACTGCTATCCCTCTTCTCACCCTGGCTGGGCCAGGAATTTCCTTTCTCTTCTCACTTCAGTGGTGGATAACCACAGAAGATTCTCCTTGCACTTGTACCAGTGAATACACAAAATATCTTCCTCCAATGCAACTTGACAAGCTAGATAGAGCTTTCTAGACTTGCTTAGCTGGTACTCACTGTGCTTAAAGGGTCCTCTGTCCCAGGGCAGTAATTCCCTAAGGATTCTGAGTAAGGCAGACAGGCAGCTGATGGCAGAAGCAGCTCTTACAGTATGATGGACCAATTCACACAGTGACTGTGACTGGATGACTCCCAAAGCCTCAGAAAGCTGCAAGAAAAGGGAAGGGCTCAGGATATGATATCATGCACTCATTCTCAAAACAAGGAAACTGTTGTACAGGATTGAAAAAGTAACAGCTTACAAATTCCTGAATAGCCAATAATAGAAAATGACATTTCTCCTTCAGCTTCCCTACCCTCTCCAGTGAAAACTTTCAATAAATACAACCAACCAACTTAGAAAAACAACACTGAGGCCATTGCTAGGACTGGCCTAAGAGCTGTATTACAGCAGAGCCACCTCAGAGCACTAAATGGTGCCTGGCTTGCCCTGCTCATGTCAGATATTAAGCTTTCAGATCTTCTAAGATCTTCCCTGGATCTGTTCATGGAAACACAGTCCGAAGTATAAAGAGCTCTGCAGCCACAGCTGGGTTTGCATAAGCAACAAGGACCATGTATATTTGCCTCTTGGCAGTACCCTGACTTGTTTATTGCCTTTTTCAATGACAGTAAAATCTTCTGAAGCACTTAAGTGACTTAGGAATCCAATCACCATTTCCTAAAGAAATGTAAACAGAGGCTTGTAAATCTCATGACAAGTCAGATTTACTGGGCTAAGTTTTAGTCCTTAGATCCCTCGCTAATTACAAACCTGCTTCAGAAAGAACCATCCATTTGCAGGGCTTTATTATTATACATTTCTTTCCAAGGTCATCATCTCCAGCCTTTAAAAATCGAAATGAATAAATATTTGAAGCAAAGCAGATGTCCTAACTCAGCACAACTGTTCTTACACTAGAAATTTCTAATTGCTTTGAAGTTTGCTGGTTCTATTTCAGTTCCAAAGAAGCACCTGCGTGCCTGGAAGCTTCTCTGCTCTTTTGAGCTCTATCAATTGGTCTAAATTGTCACTCATTTTTCTCTCAGGTTGTCAGGATATTTTGGTTTCTGTTATAATCCCATAAAGCACTCTCAGAGGAAAATTTAGCACAGCCTTCAAGAACACAACATTTTCGTGTTGTGTTTGGAGTCTCTAAATTCTCTGCTATGGCAGCATTGTGCTTGTCTTTCAGATTGCTTTTTTGTGTTAAAAATTTCCTGTGATCCTTTTTTTTTTTCCACTTAATTAATCCCAGATTCAGCATTAAGGCTGCCCATGAGTATTATATTATAGTTTACTGATGTTTTCAAGCTCCTGTATTGGCTTTTGATATTAAAGGAGTTTAGTGCTAAAAATGCCCATTTTATGTTTGAGTATTTGTACTCTCCTACTGAGCTGTACAACAGGGTGTTGCTCTTGTAGCTCCATTGTTTAAAGAGAAATATCTTGCTGCCAGGTTTCTTGTTCTATTTGTGCCCTTTGTTACTGGACTTTCAATTTCAGGAACTTGTTCTATTTAAGAAGACAGTGGAAGAACAATACTTTATAATATAATATTTATTAAACAGAAGCTGGTTTTATCAAGGTTTGTTTATCCAGTGGTGATGTGTCTCCCAAATAAACCAGCAATAGCAGTAAGATAAACTGGAGCACAGAATCATTTTCTTCATAAAGATTCTAGGGATTTTTAACTCCTTGTATTTCTGAATGAAGGCTCTTTAGTTGTTTTGTGTAGTAAAGGCCAGTGACTTCTCAAATGGGGCAAGTGTAAATGATATGTGAAATTGAGGGGTGAACTAAGATCTCTGACACATTCACTTCTCTTCAATTTGGGAAGTCCTTCTCAAAAACTCCAGTTTGTATTCACATTTCTCTGCTTTTACCCTCATTTTTAGTAGTACTATAAAACCTATAGAGGTGAGCCACTGGATTTGAGATTTCCTACAGCAGCACAGACCTGTCTGCAGGAAATTAAACAGATCATAGCTTGGAATATTCCATCTGAGGATGTCTTGAAGACAACATACACATTAGTAACCAGACCTTATGTCCAGACAGATGAAGCAATCCTGGGCTAACCACAGGCATCTTGGTGTTGATTCTCTTCTTGGTTCTCTACTGATTTTGTCATCCATCTGACTTCACCCTGAATTACTTCAGTGCAAGCAAGATGACCAACAGACTAACTGTGCACAGCTCTGGTTTCTTTTGTTGTATCCCTTTTACTTCTTTCCAGAAATCCACCTTTCTCTTAGATCCTCTTTCTTTTTTTCCTTCAAGACTTAGACTTATGGAATCATGAAATCATTTTGATTAGAAGGAATCACTGGAGATCATCTCATCCCTTACCCACTCAAAACAGGGCTCTCTTCAAAGCTAAGGTTGCTCAGAACCTTGGCTGGGCCAGATGTGAATATCTCCAAGAGTGGACATTCCAGTCTCCCAGGGATTCATTCTCACTGTGAGGTCTCTATGAAGTGTAACTCACAATCCTCAGTGTATATCCAAGCCTGGGTTGATTCCCCACATTAACATACAGCAGCTGGTAGCAAACCTGGATGCAGAAGTAGCTTGGGGCTTGGGAAAGAGCTGGGAGGGAACTATGAGGAAATGAGGAAAATCCAAGATTTTTGGTTTTATAGAAGGCAGTAGGAGAGACAGTGGTAACCAGGAGTAAAAAGGATCATGGCAGGAAGGGAGGAAAGGAAAGGCTGTTTCACAGGTCAGGGAAGGGTGTGTGTGGAAGGATAACTTGGATGATGAAAAGGCAGCAGGACCATAAGTAAAATGGTCACTGCCTACAGATCTGGGTACCTCTTGCATAGCTAAATAAATCCCTAAATTAAACTGTGCCATGGCTAAAAATATTTTGCCAGTTCTGGCACGTTAATGACAGGAGCTTGCAAATCATTTTCCTTTCTTAGGTTTCCTGTGCAATTTCAGCTGGATGTGGAGTATCCTCCACACTTCAGACAGTGAAGAGATTTTTTACTGTTCTCTTCTGAAGAAAGTGGCCTTTTTTTAGAGAGACGTACAGGTTCTGCAGCATTGCAAACACAGACAATACATGATATACTGGACTTCGTTATTGATAGCTCCACTTTAAATCACAATTAATTCTCTTAGGGATCCCTACACTAAGTTTTATAAATCTATGCAAAGTTTGTTCTTTAGGACAAAAGCAAGGAGTTGGAGCAGCGATGAGATATTTTAATAGTAAGCACTATGAGGTATGAATAATTTTCCAATGTTAATAAAAAGGGAAAAAAATGAAAGAAGAATTCTTCTCCTTTGCTGATTATTTAATTGCTCAAGAAAAGTCAGTGTGATGCTTAAAATTGCTCTCAGGTGTCCAAGGGCAACTCTAGTGGCAACTGTGTTTTGCAGTAGCAGAAAGCAAAGAGGAATAGGGATGTGTGAAAAGAGGAAAAAAAAGATCTTGAAGAAGGGTGAGATGAGTTTGTGTTCCTAAAAACTAAAGTCTAAGTGATTTAGAATAGGAGCTCACATTTAGTTATGTAAATATGTTAACTGATGAGCCCTCACAATACTGTGGTGAAGGAGGGAAGGATTATGCCTTGTTTTGACAGATGGAGAAACAGGGACAGAAAAGGCTAAGTTCTTCCCAGGATCCTTGCCAGCTCCTTTCAAAGTAATTTCCAAGGAAGATCTTTCTCTGCAGAAAGCTTGAAGCTCCAGACCTCTCTCCAAGTTTCCCTCTGTTACTAAGGGAGAACAGAGGTGGCCATAGGCAATGAAGCTACTAGCCTAGCTGGATTATGACCTGAATAGGGAACAAGCAAAAAAAACCTCTTTTCTATATGATAACTCACCTTGCTAGAGAAAGATCAGTCAATGGAAATTGGTGTTGGCCTGTACTAACTACATAAAGGCAGAGGCAAAGCACCAGGGCAGCCAGAGTGGGTTGCACAGTCACACCTTCTTTGCTGCTGGCACTCCAGCCTCACCAGGAGGAAAGAGCAGGGGAGTCCCAGGCTGATTTCCAACATTCCAGACTTTACACTGGAAGGATGTCAGGTGCTGAGTCTCAGCTTTCTCATTTAGCCTTTCCACTCATGATATGTGCAAGGCAAACTCCAGCCTTTCCCAAAAATACCCTCCTTTCACCTCCTCGTGGGTCAGTACAGGACTGCTAATTTTTCTTAGGGAAAATATTCAGTCTAAAGCTCATGTGACTTCAGATTAACTTTGTACTGCCCTATTAATTAGTAAAGTGTTGATGTGGCAACCAGAACCTTGCAGTGGCAAAGATAAGTAGAGAATTAAGAAGCCATTACCTTCTCATTCAATAAATGTTGGTTAAAATGCTGCTTTTTCTTCATTCTGGTAGCTGAGCACTCCTGCATCAAGGAATTTCATATGGTCAGGTGTAGCTTGGCTTTGCCATTCTTTCCCAAGTGTCTGAAATAGAGAGACTTGATTATTTGCCAGCTGAAACAAATTCAGTTCATTTCTTCTCAATAAATAAATAATTCAATTAATCTTAATGATCTTAACGATACCCAGTGTGTTCACTACTCATTAATCACAGGGCATTAATAAAGTTCCTGCTTCTAGTGTACCTTGATGAAAGAATAAACTCTAAATCCAATCTCCCACAGCTCCAGCCTGACCCAAGGGACCCAGTTTCTGTGTCCCAAGCTCCTCGTGTGATCTGAGCAGTGTTTAGGTAACTGTTCCTATAGGATTCTAATGGCATGTGCACTAAAAATCCTCTTCTGAAGAGAAGAGAATGGGAGAACCTTTTGCTTGCTTATTCATGGTATTCTTAGTTTCACCCACCTACAAGCTTCTAGCTTAGTCTTTTCAGAGGGAAATAGGAAGACAAAATCCACCTGTTTAGCAAAGGATTTTCTTTACCAGCATTTCTTACCCTCAAAAACCCCTCCTGAGTCGCACATTTTTTTTTGCTAAATAACAAGTGATCCGTCTTTTCTCAGTCTGATCTCACTCCTGTGGCTTCCAGCTTTTATCTGCATCTCAGGTGAGACAGAATGCCTCCTGTTGCTCTCTCCAGATTATTTCTCTATTTGCCAAAGGTTTGCTCTCATTTGCAGAGAAGCCTCCCTCTTTATAGGTAGGCTCCCTCCTTTAGTCATGTGCTCCAGCCAAAACACTCCAGCTCTGCCTGTTTGAATTGATTGGGATAGGAATGAGAGATGTTGAGAAATGACAACCCTTGATTGCCTGATGCTGGGCTGTCCATTTTAATGGTCAAGCACCATCCCTGCTCTGAGCAGCATAATAGACCATCTGCAATTCCCACATGGACTAGAGACAGAATGGAAACCCAAATACAGACTCAGGCTCACAGTACAAAACCAGCTTATAGCTTTTTTCTTCTCCAGTCTGCATCTCATCATTGGTAATAAAAGCTGTTGGGATGCCATGTGATTAATGGTTAGCAGAACAAAGGAAAGAGGAAAACATGACTCAGAGTGGGTTAGTTGTTAAAGAAACCAATTATTTAAGTATTAAATTAGGAAATGCACTGCACAGAAAGGAAAATTCTCCATTTAATTGCTCTTCACAGGTAGTCATTGTAAGTTAGCAGGTATCACCTAGTCTAATTAATCACATCCTGAACACCACACAGAAAAAACCCCTGTACCATTGAGGGAAGAAAACAATGCATAGGGCTATGCTGGGTGATTTCTTCCTGTTCTTTATCCATCTACCTTGTACCTCAGCTTCTCCTAATGAAAGAGGATGGTACGTCCTCCTGAAAAGAGGCTGCAAATGCATTTTAACCTGTTTCAAAGGCAGTTCACCTTTTCACAAGAAGATAGAGACACAAAAGTAAAATGAATCACAGATCATTCGACTCTTATCTAAAGCATTCAAAATGCGTTTCAGCCACTGAGAAAATCTCTAATTTAGTTTAGTTTTCACCGAATCGCCTCCTTCGCACAGCAATTTACTTTCCGCTATATACTGTTGAGCCACTAGATGTCCCTCGGTCCTACATAAAGCTCCAGAGAGGAGAAAACGCTGCTGGATCCGTGGGACAGGGTTGGAACTCAAGCGGTGCAGAGGCAGGTTTGTCTCCCAGCACGCAGCGGGGGTTCTGTAACAACTGCGAGTGCTCTGAACTGGCCCTCTGAGTGTGATTCTGGAAATCCTGGCAGTTTCCAAGACGTGCCAAACACACAACAAACACTGGCTGTGTTTGGATAAAGTGCAGAGAAGGTAAATACACAGACCAGAGGAAGATGCACAGAGCAGAATAGGCTACAAACCCATGGATCAAAGAGTTGTTCCATTCCCAATTAACGCCTGACAACAGCATTTTCTATCTACAGATGTTACTGCTGATCTTTTTTGCTATTCCTGAAGTAAAATGGTAGATTTTCTTGGCAGTCAGACTAGGTCTTATTTAAAACATACATTTTCCTGCAGTCTAGCTGGGGTAAACTACTCCATGGATGTGAGAATTAGTGTAGTCATTCCAGTACCACACTGGGAACGCTGAGCACCGTAAACCAGACACAAGACCAATAAAAACCTTTGATTTACACCCATGGTGGTAAAAGCAAAGTCAAACACTACTCTGAAAGAAACAAAGTGTTTCACTGAGTTGTGTCAGGAAGGTGCTTGTGACTGCCTACCAGCTGTAAACTCCCTTTTCCCTTCCTGCACCCTATCTGCACTGAGCAAGTTTCCTCTATCCACACAGACCTGACCCCTGTCAGTGAATTTACACCATCAGCACTTGGCCAGACTGCTGCAGAAAATGCTGCATCCCCAATTCTGTTTGGGAAATTCTCCTTCAGATTAGGATTCACTTCCATGGGATCTTAAATTTACACTGGGAAGAGACAGGTCACTTCTAAGTAAAACCAGGAGAAACCCTTCTTCCAGATGAGGTTTTTTGGGTGGTGGCAAATCACATCTGTATAAGAAACAGGACTCCAATGGTCTTTTGGAGTCACCAGAATGTTCCTGGCAAAAGGTCACAGCATTTCTTGTCCCAGTTGCTTTTGAGATTTGTCCTGAAAAACAAGGTGCTGCCATTTCTCAGGGGTTCTGCCACCTCAGTGTCACTAGTCTCTTAATTTTAATGCTACTGAGTGAATAATACGTTATTCATTGCTAATTAAATATCAGATCACGGTGCATGCTCTCAAAGTTACTTAAGCTTTTAATGTCTGATGATTTCAGGGGGAGCATGAGCATCTAAATGCCTTTATCAGTCTGTTCTTAAAAGAAAAATGATGGCATCCTCAAGAATGTATTTGTTTGACCAAGGCAGTGTCAAAGCACAGAGAGCTGGGGTTCTAAGTACTAAAACCTACCCAATACACTTAGGGTCTTTTCTACTTGAGGCCTTTGAACTCTTTTTCTGTTCCTCCCTCCCATCTGTCCTCAAAGTGGCTCCACTGGAGTGAGAGATTGTGGAAGAGATGGTGTATACAATTCATCATCTCCTTTCTGTCCCTTCATTACTGCACAGTCTAGAGCTGCTCATATGATAGTTAATGAGAATCTTGCAATTAATACACTGTATACTGGTGACCAGCCTCCACTACACCATCTACCAGTGATACTAGAGAGGGTCAAATCCAGAGCCCAGGGACCACTGATGGGAGATTTGTTTTGCTTTCAGTGGAGTTTGTATCAGATGATTATTTCCACTGATC
The DNA here is from genome assembly GCA_013401355.1 of Ceyx cyanopectus. Taxonomy (NCBI): domain Eukaryota; kingdom Metazoa; phylum Chordata; class Aves; order Coraciiformes; family Alcedinidae; genus Ceyx; species Ceyx cyanopectus. Next base: position 366,168 of record VYZU01080123.1, read on the forward strand.
AAAGAGAAATAATTTAGGGGCTAATAAATATTAACAGTTCCATGTGATCTCTGGTGTTCTTTCTAATACTTAAGAGCTCTGCTCTCACCAGTTATTTTAGTCTGAAGCTAAATGTTTGGGTTTTTTTTTTTCCACAGGCAGATAAGTGCATTACACAGAATCTCCCTTTCCCTCCTGCTCATTCTTGTTGTTAGCCTTTTTTTTTTTTAATAGGAAACTGAAAACTAAGCAAGTGACCTATTGAACCAATGTTGCTCCACAGCACAGCTGACAGGAGAATGGCTGCCTCTGCTCAGGGTTCTGGGAACAGAAAACCAGATGTTTCTTGGCTGCATTTAACAGATGTTACTCGAGTCTGAAAACATTTCAAAATGCAGATCCAAAGAGTTTGTGTACTTCCCAAGTATTCAAAGAATGGGAAAGTGGGAATGTCTTGCAAATGTTCAAGTAGTGCCAAGCATGTCTTCTTTTCCTTTGTCTTTTTCCTTTTCTTTTTTCTTTTCTTTTTTCCTTTCTTTTTTTCCTTTATCTTTTCTTTTTTCCTTTTTCTTTCTTTCCTCTTCTCTTTTATATTCTTTCTTTTCTTATTCTTTTCTCCTCCTCCTTTATTTTTCCAAATGAACTTCCCCAGTGCAGCATTCCTGTGGCTCACAGATACACCAGAACATGCATTAGTGCCTACATGCCTCAGATAATCAGATCGGGTAGATTAACACAGCCACAAATTTAGCATGTGACCTTGGGCAAATCACTTGATTTCCCTCTATCTCACTTCTCCCCTTGTGCCTCCTAGAGCTTGTAAGCTCTCCACAACACTGTCTCTCTTAACTATCAGTATCTACAATAGCTAGAGCAAAGAAACCATAAATAAGAACACAACCCTGGGGTATGAACATAAAGCAGAATTTTTACATTACATTAACTACCAGCTATTCAGTAAATGGTGAGAGAACATAAAAGAAAGTGTGGGGTTCTTTACAGGGTAATTGCAGATCATCCTGTCAAGTCCCAGCACAGAGTGGAAAGGCAGAAGGGTAAGAAGACAAGAGTTTCCACCCCATCCTCTGAACAGATTCGGATTCCTGTGTATTTAACTCTAACAGCCAATTCTGCATTTAGAGCATCTTCCCGGAGTGACCAAACTGTGACCCTCAGAATAAGCCAAAGGCAGAGAGGGCAGGGAAAGTGCTGACACAGCCTTCCCCTGAGCCTGCCAGCTTTGCCTCTGAGCACATTCAGCACATGCACAGCAACTGTTCTGTCAAGCCTCACAGAATTAGTGCTACATCATGCTACAGGGAGAGAACTGAAGTGACAGCACAGAACTGATGACCAAGAAAATACTTTAGAGTCCATGGAACTGTGCTTTTCCCAAGAATAAGCTGTAGCCCATGTTTACACAAGTTCCTTCTTCCAGTTAGTCCAAGTAAATCACAAGAGCTGGCTGTGATCAAACACTGTAAGCACTTCCCTGGCTGAAAACAGAGAACTGCTACCAGCCCCAGCTTCAATCCATTACTAGCTCTCCAGTTTTGGTGGAAGAGAAGGTAGAAGAGATGACTTTGCTGAAAGAGTTCCTGAACTTGTCAGACATTCCTAATATTCAGAGTCTTGTAGACTGGGAGCTGAGAGAACTGAAGCTCTTTGCAGGGAGGGAGGTGTCACCATCTATACCAACAGAAAAGGAGCAGAAGCACAAATCTCATGAAGCTATTTCCCTGATGTTCAAATGCATTAGCAGGAATTTCCTGGTGTTCTCCCATCCACTGCTTTGATACATAACAAATGTACAGTACATTAAACCAAATGTGTTATCTTTATTAAAGAGCTGCTATGAATATGATTCTATTTCACTAGAGAGCTAATTCCCACTTTTGAAAATGCAAATTTAGTCCAGAATTGATTTCCTCGTGGAAAACTAAATACTTTCTGAAAAAAAAAAAAGTTAAAATGTTGCCTCTCACAGAATGATTCTGTGTGAAAGTAACTGAGCTTTTTTCAAGTATTTCAAAACATAAACATAATATTTGGGATTAGAAATGATTGAAACAGTCTCCAAACATTTTACTTATAGAGATAGGAAACTTCAAAAACAAAAAAGACCTAAAATGCTGACTTTTGGAATGAAAATAGCTTCTTGTTTTACAGCCAGCCATAGAAGGATTTCCTTGTACCTTTATAGCATAGTGTGTATAATACATCAGCCTTAGGGGTTAAATCACTGGCATGCAAAAAGCATTAAGGTCAATGAGGATGCTCACAGGAGAACTGAAGCTGTGTGCTCATCCTCCTCCTGGCTGCAGCCTCTGCTCTTTGTAGTTAACTTCCATAAATTGCTCAAAACTTTGAGAATTGAAAGTGAAAATCTTGCCTCTCAACATCTGGTTAGTGTTCTTCTCCCAGTTACACTGGTGCAACTCTAAATTCACCCGAATCCACGAAGCCACTGCAATTTATGACGCTATAAGGATGAAGTGAACTCGGCTCTTCGTCTTTAGAAGACGCCCCTATTTGCAGCCGAGCAAAATCCCACTGCGTTAGCCACTCCGTGGCACAAGAGTGCCATCCAGCGGCACCTCCCAAAGCCGGGTACCCGAACACCCTGCCCGACAGCTCACTGGAGCCCCAACTGGTCACACCTACTGGGCACTGGTCACACCTACCAGGCTGAGAGCTGCGAATCCGAACTCCTGAGTAGCAATCGCTAGGCTGAGAGGAACACTTCTGTTCAAGACTAGTAACTTAACTTTTTTTTTTTTAATAATCAGTTAATAATCATGTGACTACTAATAGCTCTTATCTGCAAAGAACAGGCCCTGAACTCAGCCCTTCCACTGCCTGCATAACAGCTTTGCCTGCTTTACTAGATCATAAAATCGGCTTTTTTAGAGATAAAGGGTACAGTTGCAGTTGTGAAAACTCAGTCCCACTGGTATCCATTAGAGGGGTTTGAAGATCACCTCTTGAACCCAACTGCTCTGGGGACTTGAATGAAGTAACACATGGATTTGAGCTTTCTTGAGTCAGATACAGAAGAGTGCCAAGCTGGTTAGCCCTGATGAACTGGTGTAGATCTGGGCACTTAGGGTGAGGTTCTACACAGCAGAGTAGCTTTTGTAAAGACACATAAGGTGGCTAGGGACTCCAGGCATGATGCAAGGTCAGACACAGCTCACTGGGGACTTTCACCATCTCTCTTTTACATTTACGAGCTCAAAATTCTGCTCTAAATCTTTCTTTTTTAGACTTGGCCTATAGCAAATAAATTCTGGTTAACCCCCCCATGTATTTAATGCAGATTTTACTGATCTACCTTATTCTCTGTCTTACACTCCTGCACCATCCGTAATGTTTTCCTTTGTAGTTCAGTGTATCTCTCGGAGTAGAGGAATGCATGATTATGAATGATTCATTGATTTGTTTGGCCTGATTGCTCACAGATCAAATAATTTTGTGCAATGTTCCTGTTAGGGTTCTACATTCATTGTACTTCTTAACCTAAATGAAATTATCTGGGGGGTTAGGGTCACCATTGCAGATAAAATTTGCAAGGCAAGGAGCTCATCCCAATGAGCAGCTCCTTCTGCAATGGTCTTTTCAGGAGATGTAGAATAAGATACTCTTATTTCTAGGTAAAATTCCATTTTGATGCATCTCTTGCACTAGCACCTCAGATATTGAGGATTCAACTTGTGCTTTAAACAATACAATGGTGGAGTTTCTCCCTCTACCTTCTGTAAGAGACCAGTGGGCAGCATAAAAAGAAACAGATCTCGTACTTCACATTTCATTCTGGTCAGGAATAAACTAATAAACCAATTAACCTAAAATTTGCATAGCCTAAATTATCAATACCCACAATTATCTGAAATATTGAGGAGTGTGGAAAAGAAATTCTACACAAATTGGAGAATTAATATTTCAATGCTGAAAATGAGACTCTTTCTTCAACACTTAATATGATTTGACCTATTAATTTAGTGGGGTACAATTGCTTTGAATCCTTTTCTGCTAATAAAACCCATGCTGTAATCCAAAATTCCTTCCAAATTTAAGGCAAAAACCCAACAACTTCAAGCTCCCCCTTCAAAACAAAGTAGAACACAAAAGCTCATCACCAGAAACAAATATTTCTTGATGTCTTTGAGACTGACCCTGTTTCCTTGCATTCAGTTCCATTAAATGGAATAGATAAGATTTTCTTGCTGGCTCCTGTGCACAGGTAGAACAACCTTATCTACTTGGAATGCAAGGGCTGCAGGGGGCAGCTGAAGTGATGGGATTAAATTATTCATCAGTATTAACTGATTTGGTGCCCAAGCAAAGCTTTGGAGCAAAGGTGGGATACAGAGAAAAATGACAGTTGATGTTTTCCGAAGCCTTTTTCAAAGCTGGCTGTTTAGGAAATAAAAATACTGACTGGGAGTTGTCTAAATGTAATGAAACCTCAATGCTGCTCATATTTGATCAGACTAGAAAGGACAACGGGCACAATCACATCCATCCAGGGCTCAGACCTCAAAGGCTGAGCCAAAACAGATCCATAGGGATCTTCCACCTCCTGTTTCTACTGAGGACACTATAACGACAGCAATAATTAGCTAATCTTTTGTTTAAATAAAGCATTTGGGGGGGGGGGGGATTATCTAAAAATAAATACTGATTCATTCCTTGTCAGGGAAGTTTCTCCTGTCAATTATCACGTTGTTACTGCTGTTTTTAATCTAGTCAGATGGTGAGATTGGCAATCCCTTCTGCAGGGGCTTCTGGGTGTTATTTTGTAGAGAATCTTGCTGGAAGGACTGATTACTGCTTTTATGGGAGCCAGTGGGAGTTTGGCCACAGTCCTTCACGCATGTTAATTTGAGGGACTTCCAAATGTTAGCTAATGAGCTCAGAGTTCTTTTTATGAAAAGAGAAAAAAAAAAAAAGTGTGAGTTTGTTTTGGGGTTTGGATTTTTTGTTTGTTTGGTTTGGGTTTTAGTTTTTTTTTTCCAATTCCTAGCAAGAGGCAATTGAGAGGAACTGGGGAAGGTTCTGCACTGGCCTCTCAATAACACCTGAAGTCCTAGCATGAAAAATTCAGAAGCAGATATTGCTGCCACACTCAGATATATTAGAACTGGAGGAATTCATATTATTCATACAGCCCAGGCCACATGCTTTGCATTGCTATGGACTGGGTGTATCTATTGGCCTCGATTTATGGCAACTCTGGAAAAAAAAAACCCAAACAATTACACTATTTTTTAAGAGCAATAGCGAGGGAAAGGAGCCTCCACCCCAAAGCAGGAAAACACATCAACATGGAAAATAGAGGCACGTGTGGGCGGGGGAAGTTTCATTCCTGACTGTTTTATGAAGCCTTGTGTAGCTGTAAAAGAGAAACAGAGAGGAAAAAAAACAAACCCAACAAACCCAAGCAAAGCCGGTGGCAGCTGAAGCAGATGAGCAGCCAGCCAAGGACACAAGTCCGAGCAAGCACTGGGGCTGTGGCTCACAGAGCGATCCCTGGGCTAAACACTGACTTGAAAGGGCTTGGAACCGAGAGCAGAAACACGCAGCTGCTCTCCGTGCTCTCCCTTCCCACCAACGACCAAAAACCAGAATAATAGACTAAAATCAGTTCGTTTCTGGCTGCGTTCAGGCCCCAAACGGTATTTTATGCATTTCTCATGAATTTCTCACCACAGCAGCAAGCGAGAGCGGCTCGTTCTCCCCCCCAGCGATGTACCCATCCCGCGGCACCCCGCAACCTCCCGCCTCCAGCGCCACCCGCTTCCCCGCCGCCCTGCCAAGGGACCCCGCGGGCAGGCGGAGCCGGTCCTGCCCCCGGCAGCGGCGCTCACGCCAGGGCCGCGACACCCGCCGGCTCCTCCCGCAGCCCGCTCCCCGCACAGGGCCGGGCAGCAGCTGCACCAGCGAGCAGCCCCCCGCCCGGCCCTGCCTGCCAGCCTCCTCCGCTGCCGCCGGCCCCGCCGCCCGCGGGAGGTGAGGGGGGAGCCCGCGGGGAAGGAGGGAGGGAAGGAGGGAGGGAAGAGGCGGCTAGAGGCGCCCGGCTGCCGGCCCCGAGGTGGGGGTTTCGCTGCCGGGTGCTGAGGGACAGGCCGCCCGCGGCAGCCTCCCGGCGGAGGGGGTGGCGGCCTTCGCTGCCGCCGTGGAGGGGCTGCGGGAGAGAGGGGATCCCTTCCCTCCTCCTCCTGCTCCGGGGTCGGCTGCGGGTGTCCCCGCGTAGCGCCGGGTGCGGGGGGAGCGCGGGGCGGTGGCCCCCGCGAGGCGGGAGGCAGCAGGAGCAGCATGGACGGGGTTACCGCCGGCCAAACGGCGGCTCACGACATCCCCCATTTTTTGGCTTGTTTTCTGTTGTTATTCCCTGTCCTGTCACGACCGGGCCCCAGCTGAGGTGGAGAGCGGCAGCAGCCGGGGAGGAGAAGGAGGGGATGAGGTGGAGCCCAATGGCACCTGCTGCCGCCAGAGCCACCCCGGTGCCCGCTGAGGAGAGGCCTGCGCTGCCACCCGCAGGAGGGGAGCAGAGGGAAGGTGGCGAGGGCACCGAGCGGCTCTGATGCGCACACAGCATCACAGGGGACACACAGAGGCCTTTCACTACTCGCAGCGGTGCTGTTGTGCACCGCTGCTGCCCTACAGCTCCGCGCCCTTGGGCACAACGTTGCTTTCGCCCAAAGGTAGGAAGGGAAGCTAAGCACATGAAGGGAAGGAAGCGGTGACAGTGCTCTGCTCTGCTCTGCAGCCAGGGGACCTCTGCGGAAAGGGGACATGTGGCTTCCGCAATGCTGCTCAGAAAGCTGTGGTAGGGCCAGCCAGAGCTCTTGTTTCCTAGCTTTCAAGTGTAGGAGATTCACCACCCTTCTGCCCATTCATTTTTTGCCACAATCAAAGAACCTAAAACAACAAAACGCCTTCTACCCAAGCAAAAGACAAACAAAGAAATGCAACCATCCAAAACCCACGCCAGAGTGCATCTGGCTGGGGATGAATACTGGACCATGTTAGTTGGGAGTGAGGATTTTGCAGAAAGCCAGGCTCCAGTCAAAAATGAACCCTTGTCATTCGGAGTTTGAATATGAAAACAGCTTGCAAAACATTTTTTTTCAGGCTTCTAACAAAAGACTTGGTCCTTCTTTTGCTCTGGTATCTAGGCTACATTGTGAAGGCTCATGCATATCACTGGTTTTATTCACATGAGTAATTCCATTTGAATTTGGAGCGACAACGTGTGTGTGTAAAGTTACTCATGTGCTTTCTGCTCTCCTTTATCTATTGAAATGATGTGGTTTGGGGTTTTTTTTTCATTTGCTGGTGCAGCTCAGTTACTGTTGGCATCAAGGTTATTGTGAACCAGCATGGTTATTATTGCTGTTTGCCTGCCTGACACCTTTTGTTTTCCTTGCCAGACTGAAATCCAGCCATCCTCTGTGCAATCTATTCCAGCTATGCAACTGTTTTTCTGCAACCATCTTTCACCTGATTGTGTAAATTCATCTTCCCTATAAAAGATCCTTTTTGTCCTCAGTTTTTCTTCCAGTCATTACTGGCAGTCTTTCCAGTTGTGCCGTCAGATTTTTTCTCACACAAGTCTCTCATGACTTCTCCCATCCTGGGTAGTCTGAATTCATACTGATTCCAACATGGTATCTGCCTGGTTTGGTATTTGCCAGCTGGAACATTTTGTTACTCCCATTGCCAAATGCACTCTCCTCCCTCAGATTTCTCCCAGCTACAACTTCTATTCTCATCACCTTGTACATTTTCTCTATCCCAAAGCTCCATGTTTGACTAAGGGCAAAATTACACATTGTCTTCCATGGAGTGTGGCATTCAGTTCTGAGCCTGAGTGTTTTCTTAGATTTTCCTTTTCCTCAGTCACAAAATACAAAGAACACAGAAGTAAAATTCAGTTCATACTTTCTTTTTCGTTAAAGGAAGACAACAGCTTTTTACTAGCAGACTCTTATCTGCCAGGTATATACTTAGAGTGCTCTAATCATGCCTGGGGAGNGACTGAACCCTTGACAACGCCTATGGATGGAATCACCAACAAGACCCTTAAATAAGATTTGAAAAGCAGATTAGATTTCTGAAGTAAATATTCTATTAAGGACCAAAAATAATAAATAAACCCCACATACACATTGATTATCAGCATAAACTTTTGATCAGGCATGGTTGGTGCACTGGAGTTCTGTGTCCATAACATGCTGTATTTTTGCCACCTACAGATGTGTGTTTCAGGAATCTCTTTCTCAGAAACTTCATTCAAAATTAGGTTGCAGTCAAATGCTTAATTGCAGTGCTGGAAATTATAATTAAGAGATCACCTGGGGGGATCTACTACTCAAAACTATATACTCTCATTTGTATTCATAAAAATCCCCCACTTTTAAAAAACCAAACAAGAGAAAAAGAACCAAATGCCCCAAACAAAACCCAACAACTGAAATTTTCATTTACTAAGGAAAATAAACCATGAAAGTGAGGTAGTCTAAATGTATTTTTATTTTTGCCTGTGCTATAAAACTTATTTCAGTACAGTGGCAAAGATAATTTCCTGATTCATATACTAGAGGTGTCTATAAAGATGTGACCATCCCAGAAATATTTGAAGTACTCAATTTCTTACCACCCCCTCCACCATATTTATGAAACAGATTAAATATTTACTGTGTTACTCTAAACCAAGTTGTATTTGTTTATGAAAAATGAATATACCCAGCACATAGAAAAACTGGATATATTTATACTTCTTTATTTAATACATTCTTAGAGTTTTACTACTTAAGAACTCACTTCAGAATGGAGGTGGAGTAGCCCTCCACAGTAATGAATGTAAGGGGTTTCTTTTTTGGGTAAAATATCCTAGGAAGAAAAGGAAAATAACCAAAAGAGACTGTATTGACTATATTAAAAATGTCAACTTGCACAATTGAAGTTTTAGAACTATTTGCAAAAGTAGAAACTTATTCTGACATTTTGAAGTGAGAGGTTGCATATGAATGTGATCTGAATTAAAGATCTCATTAATCTATTAGTACATTAAAATTACCTCACCTGCAGAGCTCCANATCTATTCCAGCTATGCAACTGTTTTTCTGCAACCATCTTTCACCTGATTGTGTAAATTCATCTTCCCTATAAAAGATCCTTTTTGTCCTCAGTTTTTCTTCCAGTCATTACTGGCAGTCTTTCCAGTTGTGCCGTCAGATTTTTTCTCACACAAGTCTCTCATGACTTCTCCCATCCTGGGTAGTCTGAATTCATACTGATTCCAACATGGTATCTGCCTGGTTTGGTATTTGCCAGCTGGAACATTTTGTTACTCCCATTGCCAAATGCACTCTCCTCCCTCAGATTTCTCCCAGCTACAACTTCTATTCTCATCACCTTGTACATTTTCTCTATCCCAAAGCTCCATGTTTGACTAAGGGCAAAATTACACATTGTCTTCCATGGAGTGTGGCATTCAGTTCTGAGCCTGAGTGTTTTCTTAGATTTTCCTTTTCCTCAGTCACAAAATACAAAGAACACAGAAGTAAAATTCAGTTCATACTTTCTTTTTCGTTAAAGGAAGACAACAGCTTTTTACTAGCAGACTCTTATCTGCCAGGTATATACTTAGAGTGCTCTAATCATGCCTGGGGAGAGTAGGCAGGCTGGGCAGCCACTGACTCCTTTGTCATCCAGAGGCTTTCTTCCTAAGCTGGAAAATGTTGTGAATTAATTCAAGTGGAGTCTCCCTTAGGAAATAAAGTATTTTGAAGTTGCTTTAGCAGCAGGTCATGAGCTGTCAGGCAGATGCATTCAGTCACACCTAAGTACAGATTTACTGCCTTGACTCCCCAGGGCATCTACCTACTGCATCTTGAAAGAAGCCAACTAGCAAGCTTTTGTGAAATCCCCAAATGATGTCTTCTAGGAGCACTGGAAACTGCTCTTTCCAGGGGGAAGGGGTGATGACCCAAGCACAAATTACTTCCAAGGAAAGGCTAAAAGGCCAAATACATCTTAGGCTGCCCTGTGAACACGGTAGGAGTTTCTCATTGCTTTTATCTGAAACTGTGAGGACCAGGAACTGTATTTCCTCCCTCTGCCATATCTAGAAGATGAAAAATTACCTGTTTGTCTCAGTGTAGATCTGAAGAGCATCTTGCTGCAGTGACACTTCACAGCCAGGGTGTCTATCCCAGTTCCATGGCAAGACCACAACAAAGACTGAACCCTTGACAACGCCTATGGATGGAATCACCAACAAGACCCTTAAATAAGATTTGAAAAGCAGATTAGATTTCTGAAGTAAATATTCTATTAAGGACCAAAAATAATAAATAAACCCCACATACACATTGATTATCAGCATAAACTTTTGATCAGGCATGGTTGGTGCACTGGAGTTCTGTGTCCATAACATGCTGTATTTTTGCCACCTACAGATGTGTGTTTCAGGAATCTCTTTCTCAGAAACTTCATTCAAAATTAGGTTGCAGTCAAATGCTTAATTGCAGTGCTGGAAATTATAATTAAGAGATCACCTGGGGGGATCTACTACTCAAAACTATATACTCTCATTTGTATTCATAAAAATCCCCCACTTTTAAAAAACCAAACAAGAGAAAAAGAACCAAATGCCCCAAACAAAACCCAACAACTGAAATTTTCATTTACTAAGGAAAATAAACCATGAAAGTGAGGTAGTCTAAATGTATTTTTATTTTTGCCTGTGCTATAAAACTTATTTCAGTACAGTGGCAAAGATAATTTCCTGATTCATATACTAGAGGTGTCTATAAAGATGTGACCATCCCAGAAATATTTGAAGTACTCAATTTCTTACCACCCCCTCCACCATATTTATGAAACAGATTAAATATTTACTGTGTTACTCTAAACCAAGTTGTATTTGTTTATGAAAAATGAATATACCCAGCACATAGAAAAACTGGATATATTTATACTTCTTTATTTAATACATTCTTAGAGTTTTACTACTTAAGAACTCACTTCAGAATGGAGGTGGAGTAGCCCTCCACAGTAATGAATGTAAGGGGTTTCTTTTTTGGGTAAAATATCCTAGGAAGAAAAGGAAAATAACCAAAAGAGACTGTATTGACTATATTAAAAATGTCAACTTGCACAATTGAAGTTTTAGAACTATTTGCAAAAGTAGAAACTTATTCTGACATTTTGAAGTGAGAGGTTGCATATGAATGTGATCTGAATTAAAGATCTCATTAATCTATTAGTACATTAAAATTACCTCACCTGCAGAGCTCCAGAAACAGGGAGACAGCTGTTTGCAAGGAGAGAATCCTGATGCTCTCATCTGTTCTGCACTAAAGGTGCCAGTGCCCATGGTGCCCTAGAGCAGCACACTCCAGAAATAGGAGTTGCACAGATCTATGTTCTCAGGATATAGAAATGATAATTATATGTGACTGTTTACAAAGAGTTACCTCCTTTGAAATGCCTGCAGTGGCTACAAAAAGCATTCTGAAGCACTGAGACAGTGATAATGTTCAAGAATACTGCCCTACACTTGATAAAATTTAGTATTTATTCAGCATTTCAGATTTTCTGTAAATGTTCAGGATGCCCACTCCAACCTGTATAAAGTTGACAGGGGTGTTACTGTTTTACTTGTCATTTTTCTGAACCCTGACATCAGGATGGACCTGCTTTGTCATTTTACAAATCTTCTTTCTGTCCTTCAGCTTTGCTCAGTGAGAAGAAATAACCACTTGCCATCTCCTTTTTTGTCTTGACTGCATCATTTTTGTAAGTCCAGTCATGTAGTAACTGCTGTTTTACAACACAGACCAAAGCAAGGCCCTCATTTCAACTCCACATCCTAATAATACAGAAATATTACAGATATTTGAGCCACTCCAAACTTTCAAGTTGAAATTCTGAGGCTGAAATTGTGTTCTTTGATTTTTAAGAAATACAGGAACCAAAAAACCCCACCCCAGAAACAGTTCATAACTGAAATTTAGGAAATAGTAAGAGCAGACCTGAGGATACAAAAAATTACCACACATATTAAAGCAGTGCAAGAAAACTCAATGTACAGAGAACAAGTCCCACCCTCTGAACTATTCTAAACAAAATGTTTTTGTTTCTACAACTTGGTAACTGCCTTGCAGGTCTTCAGTCAGTTCCTGCCTCATTCCTGCAGGCAACAGGCATTACAGTGAAGCCACCACTACAGCAGAGCTTTCTAAGATGAGCAGAATGGGGAAGATCTGTTAATATTTTTGAGGAACAGTAAAACATTAAGTTGCCTAATAAGAAAAGAGACTGTTCTGAATGAAAAGATTCAAGGGCTGAGGACAGAAAACTGTGTCATTAACCAAAAACCTCAACAAAGCAAAAAAAAATATTTCCTGCTTCCTCCCCCCCCCCCAAAGATGAGTAGTTTCATGTCTCATTTCATTTCAGAAGGCTCAGTCCTTTTAAATCTGAGTATACAGAAAACAGATGGAAATGAATCAGGGGATGGAGGTAGGAAAAAAAAAAAGCTTTAATGAAGATCTATTTAAGTAATACTTCAAATAAAGAAGTCATTTGTCTGAGAAACCACATCTAATAGACATAGAAAGAGTTATATAATGAAGACATACACTACATTTCCTGATGTAATTCCTGTCTTCCTACACTCCCAGAATTATCTGTATCAGGCAACAGTTGCTGGTGCCGTTAATTGATGAGCACTCTGTGCTATAGTTACCATGCTAATTGCAGCTCCTCTCCCAGACTAACAATTGGGATTGATTGCCCAGGAGTTATTTTTAGGATGAACCAGCAGAAGAGTTTGGAGAGCAGCAGCCATTTTTTGTGTGTGTGCTACAGCTGTTTGGGGAGGAAAAAAAAAAGCCCAAAAAGTTGGATAAAATGTTCTAAGATGTCTTCGGTTTTTTTGGTTTTATTTATCTTTAATTCTGCTGAAGTTGGAGCTTCCTACTGGATAATTCATCTTGCTTGTAGCAAGTTGAGGCTGAGGTCAGTGTTGTGTGACACAGAGGATGTTGCTCAGTGGTTCTCAGCAGAGCAGCAGTTTTTCCTTGGAAAAGGGACTGCTCAGTAAACAGCAGATGAGCTGTTCATAGGAAGGCAATCCAGTTGGTAATTTAAAGCACCAGTGATGACAGACAGGGCTCAGGATGAACTTGGAATGTGTGTTTTCCCCAGCTCTGGAATGAAGTAGTGAGGGTACCTCTGCTTCCAAGAATGCTTTAGCCAGGGAGCAAACAGCCCCTGATTCCCAAGGGTCAGTTGGTACTCAGGAGGTGTGACTGGGAGGAGACACCCACTCCCTTGATCTCACCTTGGCCTCCCTGCTGCCTGCTTGCCTTCCTGAGTTCAGTGGGGTGATGAGCAAGTGGACAGGATTGTGTTGCTAATCTCCTGTACCAAAGCAGGGCTGTTGTCTGCTCTGTTTGTATAATAGGAGGCAAGACCTGTAAGAAGAAAACCAAACAGAAATACGTAAGAAGAGGAATAACCAGTTTTATAGCTGGAAAAAA
>VYZU01080123.1:388779-400762 GCA_013401355.1 Ceyx cyanopectus
GGACACCAATGTCCTGCTGCTGATTGGGGGGAAACCTCTGTCCAGCTTCTCTGAGATCTCCTTCTGGCAACTAGAGTTTGACAGCTTGTCATTGCTATGATTGCAAAGCCAGAGAAGAGACTTCCACCATCGTGCCAGCAGGGGGTCAAACAGCTGCTTGCAACTCTCTCCAGTTTCCTAGTGGCACCCTGGGGTGAAAAAAATCATTCAACCTTCTCCTGCCTGCTGTGTGCAGGTTTTTTTACAATGTGAACAAAACTTGACATGTATTTATGTTACAACTTACCCGCAAGTTGCAACTTCTGGGAGGAGCTGGTTGGAATGCTGAGCTGCTTCTTACTTGTCAGTAACAGTTGATTTTCTTCCAGATTGCAGTGGCTGCTGCTGCCCTGAGAGTCAGAACCAGGAGTAACCCCTCCTGACTCCCTAGCTGCCATACCAGGTGCAAAGGAAATAAATACCCATAAAACCCCATATTTGAACCAGGTTTGTGCACGTTATGGTCACGTTTGAGGGATCTGATGAATCTTAGTGACACTGTTTTCTAAGATTTTGAAGATTTGGTTACCTGGCCTGACTGAACCTCAGCTGTCTGCAAGAGATGCTGCTGTTTGAAACTATTAGGAAGTGTAATTTAATACTTTGGAATATCTTCCAAACAAAGCCTCCTGCACCTCACACCAATCCCTGCTCACTTTGAGCTCTCAGGAATTTCAAACACTTACCTGTGTTCCCAAACAGAACAAAGAACTTACCTTGCTGAACAGGAAGGTGCTCCCAAAGCCCCAGTCACCTCATGGGGCCTCAGCTGGCCTTGAAGGCTGCCCAGGCTTTGAACTTCTCCAAGGGAAGCTGCTCAGCTGGAAGAGGTGCATTGGGAAAGGATTTCCATAGGCTGAGCTGAGCAGGGATAGAGCTTTGGGACTTCAATCAGCAGCATTTATTGCTGGTTTGTTTCTCTGGCCCACAGGTCTGTTTTGGCTTTGTTCAGAGCTGCTCCAACAGCCTTCTATCCAGGATTGAGGAGGGAAGGAGGTTCAACTGCCAAGGCCACCAATAGACCAGTGACTTTCCCAGTCATGCCAAGGCCTGGCAGGCTCAGGTGTCCTGGGGATGCACAAGAGCCCCAGGAAATGCCACCCAGCCTCAGCCATCCCTGCCTTCCTCCCAAACTCTCTTCCCTTTGGCAGTCCCACAAAGAGTTGAACATTTCCTTGGAGCCAGTGCAGGCAGGACACGAGCCAGCTCAAAGGCTTGGCACAGGGAGGAAAAAGCAGCTCCCAGAATGTGCCCAGCTCCCTGGTTCCCTCCCCTCCAGTCAGTGGCTTTGACACAGCACCCAAGAGATGCTCAACCTCAGAGCAGCCTGGAAGTGGGACTTTATAGCTTCCCTTTCCAAATTCAACCAGTGCCATCAACTAGAGTTGTCAGAGCAGCTCCAGTGGTTTCACTCCTGTTTTCCTGGCACATTTTTATCCAGAGCAGTCACCTTTTCCACAGAGCAGGAGCAGATCATTTGTGGATGTGCAGAGGATACTTCCCTTAACTGTAGCAGTTAATGAAAGCTCACCCCAGGCTAAAAGCTGGTGCCATCTGAGAGCTCCCTGGTGTTCTGCATGAAATAATGAATGGAATTACTCCAGCTAATGGCAGCTACTTAGGAACAGAACAAAACAGACCCTTCTTGGCTGGGCAGTGGCTGAAGGGGCTGCCACTGAGGCTGGCTAGTCTCTGAAACAAAGGGAATTAATTCTCTTCCTTTTGATACTTTCCCAGGTTTATTAATTGTTGAAAAATAAAGATATCAAATGGTTTGGTTGCCCTTTGCTGCCTTCAGAAGCATTTCAACAGAGTCAAGGTTTGGAAAGAAACAGTTTCCTTTTAACAATCATTATCACCACTGTGCTTCAAAACATAAATGAATCCCTTACTGGAAATAAAAGCAAGAATTGCTCAGTTACCTGGCCTGCAGGTTGGGAAATGACAGCCAGGAGTTCAGGCTCCCTCTCTGGACATAGCTCAGTACTTGGATTTCCAAACCCCTGAGCAGCTGGACAATCTCAGCTCTTTTGCAAAGATTTAATGGTTCAGCATCTACCTGGAAGCTCAGCAGCCATCTTGTGTTACACTTGGATCCCAAATTGAGTTGACAGCACAGCCTTGCAGGGTTCTGACATCCCAAAGAAGTCTGCAAATCTTTCTCCACTCCAGGTCCCCTTCTCTTAGAGACCTCAGACAGGGACAAAACCCTGCCACAGACACCCTGTGAGGCTCAGGGAGCACTGGGCACCAAGCACCAGTCTGCCAAGAGCCTGCAGGGCTGCAGCAGCCCCCCAGCCACCCCTGCCCACTCACCTCCCACCCAGCCCTGCTCAGAGATGACTCGGGGAGACTGTTGCCCTGACGTGGTGTATTTTAGACAAAACTACAGTAGAAACATTTCAGGATTGAGTGGACTACAAATCACAGCTTCTTGTTCCCAGGTACATTTCAATCCAGATCTCAGTGCAGGGCCTAGAACAGTTTGTACATCACTGTTGTCATGGAACAGAAGAGGGTGCACTTTGTTTTCATAAAAAAAACCCCAACAAATAAATTATACATGGAGAGCTATTGCCAAGCTTTACATACAAAAGGTAAAAATACAGTAGTTAGTGTGGTTTTAACAGAACAACCCCAAAATTCTAGCTAAAAAAATATTCTTACATACTTTAAAAATAAATCTGTCCAGTTACAGGTAAGGGTGTGTGTTTCTGAAGCAGAGCCAAACAGTAAAAGGAGGTGTTACACAGAGTTTTACCAGCCCTTTGGATGGGTGGAGTTTCAGCTTAAAAATGGAATCCACTTAAGCTAATTCAGTAGCTGTGACTGATTACCAGGTAATTATGTCAGGACTTCCCTGCTATTAAACCTCACCCCCACTAAAGAAGAGATTCCCTTAGTTGCTGTGTTCCTCCCCCATTCCAAACACCAGTATTCCCAGTGCTGTGTCCACCCCAGGCAGCAGCTCTGGTCTCCTGCTGTTGGACCTGGAACACAGTTCTGTGATCCAGCATCTCCCCCAGATGAACCAGTCTGAGATAGGGGCTGGGGTTTTCTTCTTGTTAAGATCTCTCCAAAACATTTTCTTCAAATCCTTTATGGAGTGACTGGAGTAAAACCACTTTTAGTCTTAGATCCAATCACTCCTGGTTTTAGCTCAGGTCGTTTTTTTTTTTCATTTCAGAATTAAAACAAGGATCTGATCAGCACTGTGCACACAGCAGGAGGGTGCAAGGCCAGTCAACAAGGACAGGCTGGGGCATGCACTGAGAAATCAACAGGACTAACTCTGGTAGGAAAATAAAGGATTTTTTTTTTTCCTTTTAAATCAGGGAGCTGGCTTTTCCCAAATGCTGCCACACAACAGGCATCTATTCATTCCTGTCAACTCTTTTTAAGTGGTTGGCAAACCTGCCAACATCCCAATGCCAGATTCAAAGTTTTATTTATACTTCTCTAGAAATAAATACCAAAAAATAAGCTTTTCAAGGATGATTGGACCTTACAGCCAATCAATAGTACAGCAATGGTTAAGAAATGCCTTTTTTCTGGGTAACACAGGGGTGTTAATTCCTTATCACAACAACTACAGGAGCTGTTCTACCTGTTGGTGTGTGGCAAGATGCAGGAGGTGAGTGATGCTGCATTACCTGGGAGCCACTCACACATGGAGTTTAGGAGCAGAACACTGATGCCAACCTACAGCATGTAGGTTACCCATGCCCACCACCCTGACCATGCTGAGATACTACTTGCAACCACTTAATTTTAGGGGACACACTCACCACACATCATTTCCTTGTGACATGCTGTGTGTGATCTCCTGGGAGGGCTCTGAGGGCATTCCATGTCAAACTGGAAACCTCTGGTCTTCTGCTTTTGGGAGGGATTCAAGCTGACAGTCCTCAGAGCTCCCAAAGCCAAGGGGAAGAGTCCAAGAGCAAACATGCCTTGAGGAAAATGCTGCTGCATTCTGTGTGTTTACCAAGCCAGCCCGTGGAGCTGGTGAGTGCCAGCTCAGCTGCTGAGCCAACAGATCAACAGCAAGTGCCAAGCTTCCCCCTGCAGGCCTGGCTCTGGGAGGGGAGCAGACTGTGGCAGCTTCCCTCCTCCTGCAGCTTTGCTGGTGTCTGTTACTAATCCAGACTAAGACGCTGGATGTTTGACTGGGGAACACTCTACGTGTGAATATGCAATAAGGCTCAGATTTAGCAGTAGCAAAAAACAGCCACTATTGAAGGGGAAGCAGTGACAGAGCTGAAGGGCTGGTGGGCAGAAGCCCTCCCAGCTGAGCCCAAGTAGCAGCTCCCCTGACAGCTGCCAAAGGGCTTCTTCCTTCACAGCCTCATGCAGCACCTCAGCAAGGGCACTAGAGCAGCAGCAGGAGTGCCCTGGTCTGGAAGAAGCCACCCAGCTGGCACCAGCTTCCCTCAGTGCCCACAGTGGCTTGGTCCTGGTCTCTGCCTAGGCTGAGGGACGTGCACGGGGCTGGTGGTGCTGGAATGAGGATGTACCCACAGCCTTCAGAACCAACACATCTGAAATGGTTTCCAAGAGCCACATGCAAATAAATCCTGATTAACAGCCACACCAGGCAGAAAATACCCTCCAGCCCCAGTCACAGGTACACTCTTCCTAAGAAAAATCCCAGTTTTGCTTCCCTGTTAGGAGGTGTGGAGGTCATTACTGGCCTTCTGTGTTTCTTCACCCTCTGCCACTGTGCTACCTTCTCCACAGGGTCCATGTTCTCACCTCTACCTGTGTCCACATGGCAATCCTGCTGCCCAGGATCCAAACATTCTCTCCAAACTGTACACACTGTATCCTGAACTTCACCTGAGCACCAAAGGCCTTCACCACTCAGTCCAGTGTGCTCCTGCAACTTCCACCTTCCTCCTACTAAGGAGTGAACTCCTTGCAGGAACTTTCCATCCTTTTTTTTCCCCTGGTTTCTATTCTTTGTTCCACATACAACACTCAGAACAGTATTTAAGGGGTGTTAAGAACTGATCCTCAAGCCACTAACAGCCCTTGTAAGTAGTCCCGAAGCAGAGCATCTGGAAACAACACCCAGAAACAGTAGGAATAGAAAAAAGAAAATTAAAGAGAAACAATAAAATTATTCTCTTTCCTAGTCCTGTGTGACAACAGAAGGGGCCATGCAGCAGCTCCTGAAGTAAGCTGCACTCCTACCTGCACTGCTTCAGCTCCTGTACATCTCTACCCCCAGAAGCCTGCATTTCAGTCCTGCTGGGATTGAAAGTGTCCCAGGGAGGGGCCTCTGCTCTACTCTGCTAATGCCAGAGCTGTTTGGCAGCTGAATTTTCTTTCTCCTAGTTTCAACAAGCAGGTCAAACCCAGGCAGGAGAGTTGGTCACTGATGGAGTAGATCTCCATTCTTCCCAGGTGCTGTAGGAAGAGGTGTGAGGATCATTCAGGGGTTTAAGGCCAAAAAGGAGAGTGTGTGTTGGTGAAACACGGGAACACAGAGGGAATAATCACACAGAAATTGTCCTTTGTATGAACCAAGGGGCAGCGCTGTGCCCGCGGGACACAGCCTGGCCACAAGGTGGCCCCACGAGTTCTCCTCATCTGGGCAACATCCCTGCGGAGCTCAGGGCCCCCGTCCCGGGGCACATCCCGGCCAAGCCTTCCCAGCACCACCTGAGAGGCAGCAGTGCAGGGCAGACCAAAGGGAGCAGGACACAGCTGGATTCTGTTCCTCACGTTCAGAGCTGGCTCCAGGGTGGCATCTCCTGAGGGAGAAGATCAAACTGCATGTGGTTTTATATCCTGCTGTAGGCTGTGGTTCCAGTTAGACTGCAGTGAGTGGAGGAGTCTCTTCTGGATCCCAGCAAACCATCTGGCTGGCTGAGTCCCATTCAGCAAGAGTCTGCTCCTAAGCAAGTCTTTTGGAAGGATCCCTTGGAGATGTGTTAGAAGATTGGAGTTTTTACAAGGTGGGTGGGAAGTGCAGAAACTCCTTCTACAGTTCAGTGGTGAGTAAACATTTTGTTCTTATTTTAGTATCTTCAATAACTGGGCTAGAGGAAGGAAAAAAAAGAAAGAAAAAGAAAGCCCTGTAAATACACTCCTGCAAAAAGATCTGCCATGCTAAGATGAACAAGAAAAAGTGAGTGTTGTTCCCAAGAGCTTTAATTGCTGCTCCCCTCATAACTCAGAGGACACAACTGGGGACAGGGGAAATAACTGGGGGACATGCCCCCCAATCCCTGAAATCCTGACAGGTGTGGAAACACTATAAAGACATTTCTCAAAGCAATCATCTGTACCATGGTTTTAGTCCAGTACTAAGACACATTACCAGGTAAGAAAGAAAACTGAAAGTAAGAAAGAAGGAAAGAAACTGAAGTAAAATGATAATTAGGAAGATAATGAGTTCATTTCATAGCACAGGTTTACCTGCAACACCACCTAAACTTACATACTTCGTTCTTTTACTTGCTTGAATTAAAACAAGTGTTTTCCTACTCTTCAAACAACATGATATAAAAATACACAGACACATCAGCTGCTCTATCACACATTAGCTACTCTGTTTATAAGATTTCAAATGCTGAAAAAAAGATTTCTGTCAGGTGAGACAGAACTGGAGTTCCTGAGCACAGCAAAACAAGGCACTGTGTCTATGTGGAAGCAGCAAAAGCACTTTTTCCTACCCCACTTCTTCTGGAGTGAGTGCTGAGACCCCCTTACCTTGCCAGGACTTCAGGTGCCTGCTGGGATGATGGCAATGCAGGTGATGACAGAGTCTCCACACTGCCTTTCACTGCCTTCATAGCTAAGGCAACATCAATTCCCAAAGGCCCATTGGAAATCAGTCCAGTCTGTATTGGGAAGAATGACACAAGAAACTGAAAGAAAAACCTACCAGGATAAGACAAGCTGAATTTGTTTTCCATATGATTGATTTCTAACAGTAAAAAGTTAGATTCATCAAGCTCAGGGGTGAGTTTCACTAAGTGCAAGTTCTTAAAGAAACTTTCCAACATTTACCTGCAGTGTAATGTGGCAAAAATGGCATTTAAAAACTCACAGGATATGAAAGTTGTTTGATTTAGGCCAGCAGAGTTAGTTTGGTCTAGTACATTGTTTTACATGCTTTCAAATTATTATATTTTACTCAAGTTTCTGTTTCTTTATCAAGACAAAAGGTTTTTTTCCCCTTGTAAAGCAATGGTAGGTAACTCACTGGCACTATCCACCTCGGTGTAATTGTGGGCTGAGAAGACACCTACAAAAGGGAAATAAATGCTCATTAAAAAGCAAGAAGGAGCTGAGAACATTCTCAGAACACCACTGCCTCCCAACCCAACAGCAGTGCTGCTTCCCCAAGCCACACTGCTTCCCAGAAGGCTCTGAGAGTCCATCATGAATCCTCCAGCCCTGCTGGTCATTGGCTAGAGATGGTGAGCGCACAGTGAAAGGGGAATGGCAGCCACATCACACACAGCTGAGAGCTGCTCCCCCAAGAAACCCCCTGGTAGCAGTTTCAGCCCTTCCAAAAGGCAAATTAACCCATTTTCTTTTCTTTTTTTTCCTTCCCTGTGGACAAAGGTAGCATTTCTGGGAATGGTCTGAAGGTCATACTCCTCCCACTCTGTGATTCTATACAGCAAAAGCCTGAGAAGGAGGCTGGCCCTTGGCAGGTGCTCTTAACTCTGCAAGTCCCTTCAGCTAGAAAGCTGTAGGGTCTACAACCCCATGCCAGGTACCCTGGGCACAGACAGGTGAGCTGGGCCACCCACCAGGTCCCTCTGCTGTGGCAGAGCCCAGCCTGGTGCAGAGATGCTAGAGCCAGAAGAGAGCTGGGGAGTGAAAACCACTGCAGGTGTTTAAGGAAGAAATCTGGGTTTGAAATACATTTACCCTTGGTGTGGCTTCTGTAAAGTCAATCAGATTCTCTGGCAGGGATGTTAAGGAAATGTCCTGGTCATCTGGAGGGCTCTATGGAATAAATCAATTTTGAATTGAATTCCCAGTAGTAACCAGCTTGGTCTGCTGAATAGTGGGTTCCCCAGTTACAGAGCAGTGTCCTTCATCAGCCTGTGGATCAGGTCTGGTTTTTCCTAGCTTGCCACCTGATTTTTCTTTTCATTTCACTCTCATCAGTGGGCTGGAAATACTGTCCTGCTTTCCCACGTGGGGACAGGGCAACTGCACCACTCAGCCAGGTCTGAAAGCTGAGTATTTGAACTCAGAAGATGAAACTGGTCATTATTCAGTGGGATCAACTACATCCTATCAGTTTAGAAGTACAAGAGCTGAAGTGCAGTGTGCTTTAGTGATGCACAGCAATCCCTCAGTCTGCTGAAGTAACAGCAGAGTTGGAATTTGGACTCTTTTGTTTTAGGCAAAAGAAAGCTGACCCCTGAATTACTGTCTGCATTCCATGGAGTCCAGCTGAAACCACCTTACCCTTAAGGCAACCAGGCTACAACCATCAAGCACTTCAATTTACACTTCTCCCTCTGTGGTTGTTTTGAGAGGAACTGCCTGTGTCAGAATTTCAGACTCTTTCCTGAAGCATCAGATCACTGGGATTTAAGGGGTTCCCCACCAGGGTGAGGAAAATGATCTGTTTGGAAAAATACATCTCAGACAAAGAACCTGAAAGTGCCCCCAGAAATGGCCTTTGAAGAGATCTGCTCAGTGTCCCTGTCTGCTCCAGAAAGCACCCTCTGGCACTCCCTGAGTTATGAGAGGCATGCAGCAAAGTTTGCAGTGCTTGCCTGCAGGCATCAGGAGCTGAGGGTGTGACACAGAAACCCTGCAGCTGGTGATACCTTGGAAGGAGCATCCTCCTCAGCTGGAGCCAGAGTAGGTGGAATCAGCAGGTCCTCACAGTTAGATGAGGTGTTGTCCTCATTCAGCATGTTACTGGAAGGAGAAAAGTCTCATCACACACTGCCCAGAGAGCTCCACAGCCCTGCTTCCCTGCCAGCTCCACCCCAGCTCCCCAGAGGCACAACCCTGGTGCTGCTATGCTGGGGGAAATGCCTTCTCTGCAGGTAACTGCTCTTCCAGTTTCAGCTACAGCTGGCTACACCCAACAGTATCCATGTCTTCTAGCTCCAAGGAGCTCCTTTGTTTCTAACTTGCCTGAAGCCTTCCCTGCCATCCTCTTATCTTCCTCTGCAGAGCCAGGGGCAGCAGGATGTCAGTTATTCCAGTTACTCCAGGAGATAAAAGAGATTTGCTTACAGCTTCCTAGGATACCCACCCCCAGGCCTGGCCTCCACTGATTAACTGTTGCAAGAGCAATTCAAGATGCATCAGTAAACCTGCCTAGTTAGGTGCTCAGGAGCTGTTCCTCATCTTCCCAGACCTGTTCATCACCTCCATGTGGTTCCCTTACCCCTGAAAGGTGTTGCTCCTGGATCACTTACTGAACAAAGGTGTTAGAGGCAGGGATTGCTTTCAGCAGCTCTCTTGGGTCTTGAAATACTGGGCTGGCTGCTGGGGGGCTGCTCTGTGTTTTGCCTGGTGGGAGAATATTCCTGGCACAAAACAAAGAAAACAAAACCAGGTAAAACCTTCCATGGAAAGCTCTTCATGAATCACTGGTCACAGCTTATTTTTGAGATCACTAGATGCACATTTTATTCAGTATCCCTGCGTCCTCTTTGAGGATTGGAGACATCAACTTCACAAATGGTCAAGAAATTACAAGTTGTAACCCTTTAACTTGAAAATTCCCTGTGGCTGAAATCCCACTGGCATTAGCAATCATTGGAGATTCAGCAGCTCTGAGGGAATCATCTGTCAGTGACAGGTTTTAGTAAATAGGTTTTTTTCCCACAGCTACTGTAAAGAAACCCATCCCCTCTCCCTGTACTGAAGCTGTTCAGAGATTAGAAATAACTGTATTTATTGCAGTTATTTATTCCCACTCTATTCATACCTGGCTGCAGCATCCTGAAGGTTGGAATTCTTGACACCTGTCAGACTGTCTTCTCTTACAACCTGAGCAGAAAGAAATGAACAGAGATAAATTTCTGAGAGCTGTTTCCACCTCATCTCAGTTGTGGGATTGGCAGAAGAGCCAAGCACCTCACTCCCAGCATGGAAACGTGCTGTTCTTCTGCTGCTCAGAGACTTAACACTTGAATTCTTCCTGAAAACTTCAGTGCAGAAGCAAAAATAATTCACCAGTGTAGTCAAACCCAACAGCAGTATCTGCTAGAGATTTACTAGACATGCTACAAGCACTGCCTTAGCCACTGAATGATTTCCTGGTGAGAAGGAAACCTCTTGAGGTTACCTGGGTCAACCACCACTCAAAGCAGGGTTTGTTCAGTGTCCAGTTACATGTTGAGTATCATCAAGGATGGAAAATCTTCCTTGGACCACTCTTGCTGTGAAAGGCTCTCTTACTCCACCTTGGATTTCTGCTCCTGGAGCACCCTTATCTGCAGAGCACCCTCTCCAACCCCAGGCAATTGAAGGGATATAAAACCCTGGAGAACATGACAGATCCTATCAGTTGAGTATTTACCTTGTGTCCTGCTTCTGCCTGGGCCTTCAGGATATTGCTTTTGATATCTGCTGAAAGCCACGTGGCTGCTGCTGTGATGGGGCTCTCAGCTGCATTGTTAAGACATTTATCTGTCAACTTCACCACTTCATCCTGGATGTGAAATAAATCCTTATTAGAAGCAGTTCCCACACATGCAAAAGCCTCAGCATTTCTCATCAGTTTATGAACCTCTGTAAATAACAAACAGGCTCTGAGTGAAAATCAGCAGATCTAGACTGAAAAATGGGGGGTTTTTCCCTTTCTTTTGGAGTTCAGTTGTAAGAATTGTGCTTTCCTTGGACTTTACAAGTGGAGAGGCAGAATGCTGTGCAAAAAATACTGCATCCAAGAGCTGAAGGGGTCCCTGAACCTGCAGCCCAGTTTCCTGACAGGAGATCAGTGTAGCAGCCATGGAATTCTAGCAGTATAGCCTAAATATAAGCTGATAATTTACTCCCAAATGCAGCTTGGGAAGACTTTTACCTTAAAATCAACTTCTAAATGAGAAAGGATGGTTTAATGTGCTGATAGCTACCTCTCCCATCACTGATTCTATCAGAGAAAACTGGCAGCCTAATATATGGAGACAATTAAAGCTGAGATACCTTTCACTACAATGTACTTCATTAGACAAATGGCATTTTTTAATTACAAAATGTTAATTAAGCACTTAATCTACCAATTGCTCTTTGATTAGCGACAGAAGTTAATTAACTGAGTGGAAACTAAACCTTGTGACCTTTTCTTCAGGGTATAACTCAGCAGGGGGAGACAGAGTCCTGCTCTCCTGAGCAGATGCCACCCTCCTCCTGAAGGAGCAGACACAGTCCTGCTAGGAATGAAGCCCTTCAGATGGAGAGTGAGCAGGGAAAAAAGATGAGAGGCAAATACCTGTCCCAACACAGCTCTCCCCCCACTCCTGGCTTTTTTCATTCACTGGAAACACTAGGGAGAACTGCCAGGGATTTGGTCTTTAGAGGGTGAAAACATTTCCTTTTCTGCTGTCCCTCTACATCACCTTTTGGGGTATTCAAAACAGGAATTTATGAGGCTAGCTGAAGGAGAAACTGGTTTGAGATTCTGACCCCAGTCAGCAATGAACTTTGGAAAAAATTCTAGGGTCACAGTCAACATCAAAAGGCATGAGGACCAACCACCAGTGTGCCAATGACCATTGCTAGCAGCTAATAGAAGATGCACACTCACGTCATTCATAAAGACCAACAGAACAATTTCATTAATAAACATCTAAATGCTTGTATTTTAAAAGCTGCTGGAATTGCCAAAAGTCTGGAATAATTACAATTAATCATTATTATTTGTACCCAACTATGATAATCCTTACATCCTTTAAATCCACATGTTGTATGTGACAGTGTCTGCACAGAATTTTTTCCAAAG
>VYZU01080123.1:400821-438673 GCA_013401355.1 Ceyx cyanopectus
TGGAGTCTCCATCTCTGGAGACACTTAAGACCCGCCTGGATCTGTTCCTGAGAGACTTGGTCTAAGTGATCCTGCTCAGGCAGGGGGGTTGGACTAGATGATCTTCTAGGTCCCTTCCAGCCCCTAATTTCTGTGATTCTGTGATTCTGTGAAAACAAACCCCTGGTTTCCTCCCCATTTCTAACTCTGGAGCAGACATGGAAGAGGGGGAAACAGGGTGAGCTGCTTCTTGTTGGTTTCACTTGAGAAGCTGATGAAAGAGGAGGCTCGGTGTATTTAGGGGCTGTTTGCTCTCTTTTGTCAGGGCTGGTCACTGTGCTAGTGAAAGCTGGGAAAGGACAAAGCTGCATTCTTCCATCCCAGCAGATTTTGGCAGGGAGCAGTGGGGAAGAATGAAGCCATTCATTCCTCCCTTAGCCAGCTCTCACTCTAGAAAGAATTCTTTCTCTAAAAGAACAGAGAGAGATAGATAAATATTTCCCTGTTACAAAATAATCAATCAGTGCTGATTGATTGCAAGTCCAGAATTACATAATGATCGTCACCATGAGTGGAAATATGTGGGGTTTTTTTCTCAACAGCAGCCTACAAAAGCAGGAAACACAAGTGTTTACAACAGTTACTCTTAGGTTATTCTTTTCAGGGTTCATTTTCAAACCATTCACCTTTCAGCACCACAGGGTGTGCTCAGTGGGTGCTGCTGTCACCTCCATGTCTTTGCAGTTTGAGGCACACAGAATTTCAACTATGGAGGGAGAGTGTCTCATCTTTTCTCACTTTTTAACACTCCTGGTTTTTAACACTCTGGTTCTCTGTCTGAACTAAACCAATGAGCAAAAATACTCTGCAATGAGTTGCTTTAGTTTATGCAGAGGCAGTGGTTGAGTATGACAGGACCTAGAGCTACTGACTAATCTTCTTAGAGACTCCTAATCTTTGCAACGCACTCACCAAGCAGAGGGTGCCCAAGGCATCCCTGACAACAAGAGGACATCAGGCAGAGTCCCCAGCACACCCAAGCTGCTGCCTGGGCCTTCTCTCAGATGGAAAGGGGAAGACAAATGGGCTCAGCCAGACACTGAACACCACCCTTGGCACCTGGTTCATTGGACTGTTGAGGAAGCCAGAAAAATCCTAGCTGCTTCACAGAGAAAGCCTCAGGCCTCCCTGCAAGGAAGGGCAAGACAAGCAGAGCTAACACTGCCAGGTGTTTAACTCTCTCTGCTTGTTCAAAATGCAGTAAAGCACCCAAACCTTTAACACTGGGGAAAGCAGAGCAAGGGAAGATTTCAGTTCCAAGTTGGTGCAGTTGTCTGATGTCCAGTGAATCTAGGAAGGTTCCCTGCTGTTGTCAAGGGAGGATCCTGTCCTCCCCTTCTAGAAACACTACTCACCTTGTACTTGAGCTCTGCTGCCTGTGGCAATGCAGCATGACTTGCTCAAAAGGATTTCTGAGAGTGCTAAATCTAAACACATCACTCCTCTCTGTGTAAACACACAGAGCAGCACTAACACCTACTCCAGAGAGCAGGTAAAAACTGGTTACTTAACAGGAGAGCTCAGCAGCAAATCTGACTCAGACCAAAACGTCACAACAACATTCTGGAAGGGTTACCAAAGGCAACTGAACAAACAACACCAGAAAAGCAGCTCACCCCCTCAGGAAAAAGGGGGAATTATACAACACCCCAGAGTTAGGAACCAACAGAGGAAGATTTGAGGGTTTTATGCCTTGTACTCCCACTGACTTTAGACAGTTCCATTATGCTGCATCCACATATGTGCAGAGAACACCCCTGCCTCCCCAGCATCACCTCACTGCCCAGTCCCACACCAGTTTCTATACAACAAAGCCTCTGTACTTCCCTTACCAGCCCTCAAAAGAGTAGAAGACTTTGCAGGATGCCCTGAACAAAGGCCAGTGGCAGTGCCAGAGGGCAGTACCTGTATGTTTATGTTTACGTTGGGCCTCTCAGTGGGCACGGGGCTGCTGAGCTCTGTCTCCAGCTGCTTCAGCTTTAGGAATGTGTCTTCAAATGCTGGAAAACAAAAAGACAGAAAAGAGAATCATCTTCCCACTGTCAGTGTGGGGGTATCTGACTTGGAACCTGCATCCTCCCTGAACTAGCATTTCATCCACGTGGAAAAAAGCACAGAGATGGGGGAAGCTCCCTGCCCACTCTGCAAGGCTACAGGGTGTATGTGCCCTGTCCCAGCTCCCTGCACCCCATTTACCCAGCCACTAGCAGGAGACAAGCAAATAGCAACAGTTAAGTCAGATCCCTTGCAGCTCTGTCCTTGGAAATCACAATCCTAGCATTGTCTGGGTTGGAAGGTTCTAGAGCTCATCTAGTCCAACCCCTGCTGAGAACAGGGCCATCTGCAACTACAGTAGGTTGCTCAAAGCTTCCTCCAGCCCCACCTGGAATGGCTCCAGGGATGGGGCCTCCACCACCTCCCTGGGCAACCTGTACCAGTGGCCACCACTCTGCTGGGAAAGAACTTCTTCCTCAGTTCTCATCTAAATCCACTCCACTTCTTGTGCAACTGTTGTCCTCGTGGTGGGTAAAACTGTCCTTATCTAAGGAAGCTTCCTAAAGCATTTCTGGGTTTTTCTAAGGAAATAACTTCACACCAACCTAACCACATCAGTGTGACCCCACCCATCATGACAACAGGGGAACATCTACATTTGCTTACCATCAGAGTCTGGTTTTTCAGCAGCAGGTTCCTTTGGGCCAGGATGTGGGCAATTAAGAGCCTCTTCTGCATCTCCTGTTGCCAAGCCAGCCACTGGATGGCCTATGGCATCATCAACACAGGTTTCTGGCAGCTCCACACTGTCCAGCAAAGCAACAAGAGATATGCTGCAAAGGCAGAAGGGAGGGCAGAGAGACACACAGAATCATGTTAGCACTCTCCCCATAACAAGGAAAACACACACACAACCCCCATCTCTGTTTTCAAGCTGTCTTCTGGTAACCAGACATGTTCCAGGTGACTAACAGACTTACAGTGAACTAAAAAACAAACAAATCAACCCCAAAACCAACAAAAAGGGAGCATTTCATGTCTCCAGAAGTGATTCTGTAACAGAACAGATCCCCATTGCCTGCTGCTTCATCATACAGCAGTGGAAGAAAGTGCAGAGGGAAGGAGGGAAATTTTTATCCATTAAACACACTTTCTGGAACAGACAGCTGAAGTTTTCCTAAGAAATTCAAGGTACTTTTCAGGATTTTGATTGAAGAAGGAGATTAGATGATACTGTTCACAAAAAGCTATTTGTACAGCATTTCACTCAACACTTGTAAAGAGAAGAGAAAGCAGAAAGGTGCACTGCACAGGTCTGCACTGACCCCCCCTGTCAGATGTGACTACAGCTAATGCATTTAAGGTTAATTAACTTGGCCAGAGACATGAATGAAATCTTCAGTGTCAAAGTATTTTAAGTGACCCACAGCCTGTACTCTGTACCCTGTCAGGAAAACTTGTTTCACCTCTTATGTCTCTTTTTTTATTTGTCCTACCATCTGTATTTACAATTAATATAGACAAAAAACCCTACAAAACCAAGAGTTCTATTATGATGCTTCTGTTGTGCACAGCCAGGAATCTCCTCCACCTCTGCAAAGCTCTAGCAAAACAACCACAGAAACCATGTTAATGGCACAATCCATGCACACAACTGCCCCTTGACTGTCACCCCTTCCAAACAACAATCACACTTCCATACAGTTTGGCTGCAATATTGGTTTAAGAAGAAAAATCAATTGCTTCTCAAAGTCGTGTTCTGAAGATGAGAACAATGATAGCAAGCAAGTACCCACCATACAGAACTTAC
Source organism: Ceyx cyanopectus (assembly GCA_013401355.1). Taxonomy (NCBI): domain Eukaryota; kingdom Metazoa; phylum Chordata; class Aves; order Coraciiformes; family Alcedinidae; genus Ceyx; species Ceyx cyanopectus. The sequence goes on from VYZU01080123.1 coordinate 404,666, forward strand.
CCTTACAGAACCTCCTCCCTCCAGCTCAAGCACCCAAAAGAATCTTTCCAGTGTGACATATCACAGAATCACATATGTACCTCAGGAACAGATTACAGGGCATCAGCATTTCAGTGCTCATTAAAGCACCAATCATCTTAAGGTAATTAATTGCTGTGAGGCAAACTTGGACTTGATGAGCCTAGAAGTCCAACCATGGTGATTCTAAACTGAAGTCCCTTGCTTGATTCTCTTCAAGCAGGGGAAGAAGGTAGCAGCAAAGTAGAGGAAAGTTTTCACCACACTGCAGAGCCTCTCTGAACCACTCAAGAGCAGAGTGTCTTGATTAGAAAATTGCCAGGTGCAGTGACATTTACTAGACAGACAAGAGAGCTGATTCAAAACCCTACCCATACTAGGGATGCCTTCAGCCACTGGAATGCACAAGCACAAAACAGGAGTTGCCCAAAAAGCATTTAATTGTTTGAGGTCACCCAGATTCTTCACCCTCTCCAGAAGATCAGCAGGAGCTCTACCATGCAGGCACCTTCAACTGCCAGACTACACAACTGAAAAGCACAGGGTATTATTTTCACATCCAAAGGGATATTTGCACTCTGCAAAGTAGTAAGTGGCCAGGCTTTATCTTTCCAAAATCAGCTTCTATCAGCATATTTTAAGAAATATTCTGAGGGAACAGCTGATAAATGATTCTAGGTGTTCAAGCCATGCAAAGAATGATGACTATAGGAATAATCAAAAGGGTTTAGTGCATGGAAAAGCTTGTAACCCACTAATAACTGACACAGAAGTCCTTACGTGCTCAGGGAATGCCACAGTTCAGGGATTTAGCTACTGCATTATTTCTTTTTTTTTTTTTTGCTTGACAAACCTGTTATTAGTGTGTCCCACACAGCAGACTCTGCATGACATGACTGAGAAAACTGCTGGAGTGAAAAGGGTCTGATTTCACAACAACACAAAATCCTAGTTGGAAAGCAAAACAGTAATTGATTCTAGCTCATGAAACACAGTCTGCAAAACATATTCCCCACCCAAGTATGCACCAAGAGAATTCTCTGCACGGAATCTAATTTGGAGCAGCATGGAGCACCATGCAAGATAATTTACTTCTTTCAAACTGGTAGTGCCACAGAATGGTTCTTCACGTTGACTCTGCAAGGTGGTACAATAGTTAGAGACTCTGTATGCCCCAAAGTGAAGGAAATGAACTAGAACAGTAGGAAATTTAAGCCTGTCACTTCTTCAGATTTTTTTTTTTGCCTAAACAAAAACGCAAAATATTCAGAAAAAAAGAAAAACTAAACCAAAACTTTATATTCCTTTTGAAGTGAGGAAAGCAAAAGAAAATAATCCATGCAAAAGAAAGACATCCATGTGTTTCCTCAATGCATGTTGGAACACATGACCTGCCCCTCTAAAAACACAGCTAATCATTTTCAAACACCTGCTTTCATACACAAATTCCTAAGGAACTGCATAAAAAACAAAAAGTTTGCTTCACTTCACTTCTGCAATATCCACCTTGCAAAATCTAGAGCAATCTGTTGTGCTATTTTTAATCACCTCTCCAGATCCCATAGATATTTAATATATAGCTTAAATATCCCTTTTTTTAGCAGAGTTGTAAATACAGACTCACACATTTCTTTTCCCCTGTCAGATGCAAGGGTAAGGTGGCAAAAATATCTCAGGCAATATTAACTTATGTCCTGGCTGAGATTTATTTTCTTGGTTCTTCAGGGCTGGATAAATTGAAAACTATGGGTTTGTATTTCTGGGTTCTTGGGCAATTTAAAACTTACTCAATCTGAAAATCATTCCAACACCTTCTTTATCCTAAAATCCTAATGTAAGTGAATTTTAAAAGCATTTTACCACAGTTCTTCATTTTAAAAGCAGCTAACTTCAGAAAGCACAATGTGTTCAAAGGGAAAGGTAGTTGTGTTGTTAAAGGCTCCCAAGAACACCAATGAACCATGAAGCTGAAGTCTTAACCTCTGACTTAAAAATTAACCTCATGAATCATAAGGTAGGACTGGTGTTTGTCAGAAAACAGTTCTGTTTCATTTCAACTGGAACACAGCAGCAAAAAAAACCCCAAAGTTTTCTGAGGGGGGGGAAAAAAAGTTACTCTTTGCCTTTTCAGGAGTTCTGATCATTTTATTCTTAAAAAAATTAAAATTATTCTATTCCATTTCCAAACATTTTTCACAGGATGACTTCTTCAAAAAACAACCACCCAAAAGGTTAGTTTTCAATTAACCATCTTAGATATTTTATAATAATCACTGTCAAAAGGAGGGGTAGCTCCATCCTCTGTGTTTTTTTTTAACCCAAGTTCTAACTCACTAGTTAGAAGTTTTATTACCCAAGTGATCCTGCATGCCTCTCAAATCCAGCTCATTTAAAATTAAATCTTACAACTGTTAAGAAAAACCTTAACATGATAAAAAAGATATATATATATATGTATATATATATATAGATAGACTTTTTAAAGGAAGAGCAACGGGTGGCATCTGGTCTATATGTTGTTTTTCCTTCAGAGTCTGAGCACCAACAGCACCATATGCAGAGCCTTCGTCATCAAGCTTTTTCCCCCCCTTTTCTAGTCAGTTCGGGGTCTGTCGTCCTTATCTCCGAGCCAGCTGGAGGGGTCACTTCCCGGGCTCCGCCAGAAGCAGCCCGGCGCTGCAGCACGGCCCGTGTCAGAGGCTGGTGATGGCGGCCGGCCCGGCAGAGGCAGCAGCGCTGCGCGTTCCCGCGCTTCGGGCGTCTCGCTGCCGGCCGGAGGCGGAGGCGGGAGCGGGGACGGGTCCGGCCCCTGCGCGGGTCCTCGGCGGGGCCCACGCGTCCCACGGGAGTCCTGCGCGGTGGCACCGGTCAGCGTCAGAGGGCCTGGAGCGTTGGGGAGCGGGCACAGTTAGTCAACGGGGAGGGATGGGAGAGAGGGAGGGGAAAAGGAAAGGGAAGGGAAGGTCAAGATGTGATGCAAACAGGGCGGCGCTGGGAGGTAAATACCCAAGGGAAGAGGCAGGCAAGTGTGTGTGCACCTGATGCTGCCAAGTAAACCCCAGTTCTGCTCAGTGGCTTTGCAGGAGTCTGAAATGACACGTTAAGCCATCTCATGTATTTACTGTCTTCTGTCAATTGATCAATCTGAGCAAGAGCCAACGTGTTTCACAGACCCTTGTGATGGAGGAACAAACCTCCCAGGCAACTTTATGAAGCTGAAAGGGTTTAAGTGGCAGCTCCACATGTACACCCTGAAACGAGTGTCTATAAGCAGCAGCAGTTTCCTAGGTAGATTCTAATGCAAGTTAAAAACTAAGGAGAAGAGAATGTTGGAAAGTGAGTGTCCTGTGCAGGAGCACAGAGCAGAGCAGAGTAGAGCAGAGCCAGCTCATGTACAGTTCAGGTGACTGGGGGGCTGCTGGAGAAGCTGCTTGATTCACAGAGAAAGAACTTAGCTGGAAGATCCATTTCCCAAATGGTCACATTGCAAACTAAAACCTTGCTTTCCAATTTTGCATATGAAGCCATAACTATTCCTACATTTACAATGTGGAATCCCTGAAGTGCTCCATCAGTCTGTGGCAGGGGTGGAATCAATAGGAAGAGGAGCAGGGGAGAACACTCATCACTTTCAACAGTGTTCTGGAAAAACATTGTGATGCAGGAGCCCCTGGAAACCTCTAAGGCCTCAGGCACGAGCAACTCCACAGCAGCAGGGATAAGCAATTTACCAAAACAGTGGGATTTAGAAAGGCTTTTAAAAAAATTGAAAATTGGACTGTGATCTGTTGTTTGTGTTGTGCCAAGACCCTGGTCTGAGTTAGTGGAGGCTGATGCAAGGTACACTCAGATGTCCAAGAAGTGCTTGGAAAAAAAGCACTAAAATTAATCAAGCAAGGCCATTCCTGAACCAAACCTTCTTCCAGCTTCATGTAAATTCTCTGTTTAATGACCCAAATCTGAAACTAGAAACACTGTTGGTGTTCATCTAGAGGGGTCCTGGACAATCTCCAGCTCCTATTCCACCTTCTCCTGTTGCAGAAAGCCTGGTGCAACATTCCCAGCCCTGCCAGAACAGCCCAGCAGGCAGCACAGGGGGTGCAGGGCAGGGAGGCAGGGAAGCATGCAGGGCTCACAGCAGCAGTAAATGATTAACACTCAGGGAGAGAGTCCTCCTTTAGAAAATAGAAAGCATTTATGAAAAGGGCACCCATGGGCAAATTCATTTGGTTTTTGCCAAATATGCTGAGGAGACTGAAGGCTGCAATCCTCAACAGCTCACTGCAGTATTAGCCCATTTTCTAATGTAAGCAGTTAAGTAAAATGTACATCCACAAAAAAAATCTATATTAAAAAATATATTTGTCCCACAAAAAGGAAATAAATCATTAAACCTGTCTCTTGTTCTATCTCAGTCTTTTCTTCTTGAGAAAAGACTACAGCTAGCAAGACCCTGATTGTGTTCTAGTCTGTTTTCCAGTACTGAAAACTTTAAGGGAATGGAGCAAAGAAAAAAAAAAAAATTAAAATCTTAAAATCCTTCCCTATGTGGCAAAGTATTTCCTACAGTCTGGCACAAGTGCTGTTGGCAGCTGCAGCACTGAGATTTTAAATGAAAGGAAACACTGACATCAGGAAGGGCTCAAAGCTGTGAGGGAGCCAAGCCAGGCACCTGCCAAGCAGAGCACAGAAACTCCTGAGGTCAAGAGATTACTTCTAAAGCCCTTCAATCTCACCAGCCACAAAATGCCCCGTCCAAAAGATTTGGGTGTTCTCCACAAAACCTTGGCAAACTCTCTCTAAAAGAGGACTATTTTTCTGACAGAAAGTAAAGAGAATTCATGCAGAAACAGGCCAATTAAAGACAGTAGCAGTTGAAGAGAGGTCTTGTTAGTAGCGTTGGGAAACCCAGCCTTGAAGGTGCAACAGCCAAGTCTCAGCCCCCACAGTCAATATGTAGGTTCTGGGATTATTTTAATTTATCTAGGAAACCAGAACTAGCTCAACTGCTGACTCAGCACTCAGGTGTTTGCTGCTTCCTACAGCTGGATCTGCCCTTTCTTACAGGCAGCACTGTGACCACATGAGAACAAACTTGCTCTCAGTTATGTCTAGGAAATGTTATACACACAGAGGATCAGCAGTACACTCAAACACACCAGTTGCTCTCTCTGTGGCATACTGGTTTGGGTTACATGCAGGTGTATTTGATACTCACTCCCACTCCTCCACAGAACAGCTACATGCTGCAGCAGCTGGAGCCCACACTGACATTGCTTTAGTGTTAAGACAGACAAGGCACAAGTTGATCCTAAACCAGATGTACCAAGACCCAAACTGAAGCAGATTTGCTACAGAGCCCTCTCTGCTTCTGGAGAAAAGCAGGGGGATTTCAGTAAGCAACAGAAGCCTTGCAAATACCAGCAAGAGCACCAGCATCAATCAAGATACCCAACAAGAGCTGGTTGGAGCAAGAGCCAAACATTTCCACCAAAGGAAATACCAGTTTCTAGCACATATCTTTGCAATTAGACCAAAAGAGTAAAAATAAAACCATATTGAGAATGCTGAAGAATAAAGAAACCACCACCTTTCACCCACCACCAGGCAAGGAATCGAGGGATCAACAGGATCTCATCAGAGACAAGCACAGATTTCAGATACTAGACAAACCAAGGGCAAAAGAAAGAAAAACAGCATTGATCATGTGTTCTGATTGACATCTCAATAAAATGCAACATGTAAAGCACAATCACCATCCCCCTTATAACCCAAATTCCATACCATTAAGTCTTTAAGCCACAAAATGTACAGAATTAAATGCCATTTTCATTGTACTGTTAGAAACAGCTATCATCTACTCTTAAGAGAGAAGCAAAGTCGGTTCATACACCTGAGAATGGGAGGAGGAGATTTTCTCTTGAGGGCTGAAACTGCTTAGGATAAGAGCTTTGGTGCTGCTCCATTCCATCACTTCTGCTCCTGCAGAGGCTGGCATAAACCACAAGTCCTTTTCTAGGATAAGCCATAACTGCCTCTGAATGCACAAGAAACTGATGTTAAGATGACATGTGCACAAGTACTGGGTTGATAGGTATCAGTTTGGGGTTTGAAATAGCATTGCAATATAGAATTATGTATGTCAGTTTTGGTTTTGAAATAGCTTTTCAATATAGAATTACTTTAAGATAAATGACATGTGCATTTATCTTCCAACAATTCATCTTCATTTTGAGATGCATCCAATCCATAGAAAAAATACTATGATCCCATGAAATCAAAGCTCTTATCTTCAGCTTGTGTCATTTTCCTCAAGCTTCCATCCACCCAAGGTAATGAAAAAAATCAGCTTGCCCAGTTCAAAGGATGATTCACAAAGATACTGATTTATAAGGTTCTGCATTTTGCCAAGGACCAAGGTGAGTCCTTGGGCCCCATGATACCAAGCACAGGGTTACCAGAAGCATTATGGCAAAGGAGAAGGACCTAGACTTGAAAATTCTGCTCCTGACTTAATCATTTCTTCAGTCCCTGAAGGAATTTTTTGTTTGGCAGTGACTAAGCCTGTTGTCTCCACCTCCCCACACTGCATTCAGTGACAAATGGCTGCCATCACTACCACCATGACTGTCAACTTTTCAGTGCAGATGGAGAAACAGCCACTTGAATCATACATAAGCAAGCAAAATTCATTTCCCAGCAGAGCAGAACATACCACTTCTTATCTTGCTGGCTGGCTCCTGGGCTCCTGGGGAGGTTTTCTATGTCCACTAAGACTGGGGCAGGAGGAACTGCTGTTAGCACAGGTAGGTTTGGCTTTGCATTCCAGCTCTTGGGAGACAGAAAATGAGCAAGTTACTATACACACACTAATGGAGTGATGACACTACACACAGCAAAACATATCACCACTTCTCTTTCAGAGAAAAAAAAATACTAGAACCAGGAATCAACATAAGTGCTAAGTGCCCCCTTTTTTCTATTGTTACTTGGCATATAGATTTAATGTGCTTTGGACAACAACAACTCTCACACAAGGGTACTTTGTGTGCCTATGAAAATCTGTATCTATAAATAGTGTAGTTTTTATAGTACTGGGACATGAGGTATCTTCCTTACTCAAGCTCAATTGACCAATTACCTCACCTGCAAATTAGCAATCATTTCTTGGCATGTAATTTAGTAGTTAACCATCTGTAAATCCCAGGCAGCCACCCATATGCATGCAGCACAGGCTCTGGAATGAGGTAGGAAGGGGTGCTGTGGGGAGGCAGTGGGGAAGCCTGCAGCTGTCCTGTGCAATCAGTTTGGAGCTTGTCATGTGGAATTCAAAACCTTCTTGGTGACCTCACTGCCAGGTATGTTTGAGTCATATATGTCACTGGCTTTTAACAAGGAATAAAATAATCCTCAAATTCTCTGAATTACATGAAAATTGCCTTTAAAAAGAATGTGAAAGAAAAGAGTTCTTACTTGTGATCCATTAGTTTGGCTGAAAACAGCATTGTTTGCAGTACTGAAAGACAAAAAGAATTTCAATCTGAATCAGATCAACAAACTGGTGTTGGCAGAAATGATTTTCAGGAAGAAACACAAAGTCTAACAATATTTTCCCAAAGTACTTAACTGTTCTCAAAAGAAAACTTCAGAAACTCCTGGTTTAGGTCAGCTGCACCATTCTAAGTAAGTAAGGGTATCACATTATTTTTCACTTGTTCAAGTTGTGTTTTTTTCCTGTAATTCATCTTTTTTTCTCTCTTCCTTTCCTAAACTAGTTCAGTTTAGAAGTATTCCTGAAAAAAATTGCTTCAGAGTCTTAAAAGCAGCCAGCCATTCAAAATTATGTCTGCATCTCATCATGGCATTAATAATAATTTTATATTAAACATTTTATATAGTTAATAAATTAGGTCCCATATGCCTATTCCTGATGATTCCTGAAACTCCAAGAGACTTTTCACATTTTTGAGAGACTTAAAAGCATTAACACCCTGCACAATTATGATGCATCTTGTGAAAAGCAAACCTTTTTTCCAGACTTCTTATCTTTTAAAAGAATGGTTCCAGTCTCCTATGCCCCATTCATCTTTGGATTTAAGGTCTGGACAATAACTCTCCAACCTGGCAAGCTGACAATTCCAGTAGATTTCCTATCTACTTGGATTCTTTATTATTATTTTATTTCAATAGCACTGCATTGAGGCCAAACAAGCAGTTCCTTGCCAGTTTCCCAACCTTCTCCAAGAGAATGTGAAGGCTGCCACAAAACAGTGCACATCTGCACAGAAATATGAAGGAATGCCTCCCGGGTATCCCATTCCCCTGTGCTGAGTTAACACAAAAGGATGGAACAACATACATCTTTCATGATGCATTTCAATGAGCAAGGCTCAAGTGTAGAGTTTCAGACATGGAGGGCCACACCTAGGTGCAGATCAGAAGACCTCTGTCTTATCAGGAGGAGGAACTGCTTCTAAAGTTTCTCTTCCCACTCTCAGAATGACCTAAGCAGCATGAAACTCAGAGAAGGGCATGACAGTGCAGCACCAGGAGAGTGCTAATTAATCATCCTCACATTTTGCATCCAGAGGAGCTTTAAACACCTGAATGACACCCAGTTTTGAAAAGTATTTTCCCATTTTTATGAAAGAGAAGACAACACAGAGGTGACAGAGAGACATCTCCATTGAAGTTACTGCACTCTTGTCCCCACCCTTCCTAGACTTCACCCTGCTCCTGCCAGAATCACCAATGCTGCTACAAAATGTATGGCTGTAGTAAGCCTGTTGGTTTGAAATGTTATTTGGACACTCCTTCCCCATCTCCTGACTGTCATGATGTTCAACATCTACAAATCTATACTTGTAAAAAATCATCTGGTTGCAACCGATCATTGCAAAGTTCACAAGGTACTGAGACAAAAGACAGAAACCAAAACTGAGTGAGTGACTTAGTTCATTTGCTACCAGGTAATTCCTTTTGGCCTGGATTCCTCTCTTCCCTCAAGGAAGAGTATGAGAAGTGTGTGACTCAGATTCACAGGAGTATTTTACATTGCAACAGCAACTACCAATCTACACAGGCAGAAAGAATCCAGGTGTAAGAAAGGAAAAGGCTTCCCTCTCAATGTTGAATAAAAGAATATAAAAATAAATACATGTATTATACAAAATATAAAGCATCACCATATTTCAAATATTTATTTTCCCAGTCTCTGACCTGCAGGAAGATTTCAGAGAGAAATTTCACCTAATCTCTTTCCACAGCAGCACACAGAATACAGCTCATCCCCAGCAAGAACCAGTCACAAACAGCCCTCTCTGCCTGCTAGGAAGCAAGTCCAGCAAAATCTTCTGCAACAGCAACACAGGAGCTTTGTTTTAAACAGCAGGTTTTCTGTAAACAAGCCAGAACCCCACACAAAACCACAGCTGAGAGGTGAGTGCTCTCCACATTTACTTAAGTAGACACGTGCTCAAGTACAGGTGGCAAACATCAAAGAAATGGAAATGCTGGAATCCATCTTACCTTGTTTCTTCAAGTTTAGCAGCATGTGCTGCAAAAATACAAAAAATAATTAGAATTTAATTTGTCATTAGGCTATCAGAGAAATATGAAGGATATTATTAATAAAAACAGACTAGCAGTGCCTGAAAGTAGGTAACTAAAAGAGGAAAAGCTGCACACATCCCAATTATAATAAGTGAGAAATAAAATTCTACATTGGTAAAATAAAATTAAAAGCCTCAAGAGCAAACCAAAGAGCTGGCTTGAAGCAAGTATCTGAGAGCACACACAGAGGTCATGTCTGGCCTGTGCCAGAGCAGCAATAAGAACAAGGTATCAGGTGCTGTCAGGTTGTGTCAGAGTGAGATGGAAAGTCACCTTTCATTTGCAGTGTTCGTCTGGAGTATCTTTTGCTGGGCCTTCTCTCAAAGGATGCTGATCTCCTGGCTTTGTTGGTCTTGGTGGTTTGATATTCTGTTTTCCCACTAACAATGCCATGTGAAAGTACAAAACAATAAAACAAGTCACTTCTTTTTTTCATGACACCATGCAGACACTGCTCAAAATATCATTTCTGTTTAAATTCATAGCTTAATAAACTGATCTCAGTTCTATTCAAAAATCCCCACACTTTACACTTGAGAAGGCCTCTCACAGATGAAGCAGGGAGCTTCACAAACACCATAATCACCCCATTTTCCCAAGGCTGAAGCAGTGACTCCTGAAACACCAAGTTGCTGAAAAGCACCTTTGCCTTTTGCCTATTTCTGTGGTCACAGTGCACGTGGTTTGGGAGAGGCTGAAAATTCTAGGGGAGAATAAAGCTCAAGGTGTGTTGCAAAAGTCATAAAGATGGTAATAGTAAGAAAACCCAGAATCTAGTCTAGCCCACCATGGAATGGGCTTTATCTTTGGCTTCTGAAGCACCAACCATCGCTCCAACAGCCAGAATTTGGAAATCAGAAGACTCCCAGTGCCCCCAGCTGTGCAAGTCCAAAGGGTGGGCTTGAAAAAGGGTGGGTTTTCAAGGTGATCTCTATGACACTGTACTGAACATGCTATGTATGAACACAAACCTTGAGGAACCTTTGGTTTTCTACTGCCTAGCCCAGCATCACCTCGAGATACACCAGAAAACACCAGGGAAAAATCCACACGGGTTACTAAACTACTAAAGCATCTCCCTCAGCTTCCAATCTCCCTGCTTTGAGTGTCCCAGGTGAAGGAACACCAAGCTCTGCCTTGTCCCCATGCACCATGCCTACGTGCTGAGGACGGATGAGCCCGACCTGTAGCGGAAGCGGGAGCCCAAGCGGATGAAGCCCGAGCGACTGGAGCTCTTCTGGACGGGCCCCCGCAGGCGGAAGAAGGCATGGTGCTCCACTGCACACTTCCACAGGTGCTTGCAGGCTTTGGGATGATCCAGTCTGAAGACAAAGGTGTGCTCCTGCTCCTTTCCCTGAAAGCACACAAAGAGTTTGCAAGGGGCTTGGGGAAGTCAAAGCCGGCGTTTGATACAAGCCAAAGAAAATGTTTTCTGTGGATACTGAAATGGTTAAAAAATAAACCAGTGACTGGGTTGGCAGCTCCAGAGGTCACTAGTCCAACCCCCTGCTGAGAGCAGGGACAGCTGCACCTAGAGCAGGGTGCTCAGAGCCTCCTCAAGCCCCACCTGGAGTGGCTCCAGGGATGGCTTGTAGAAGAGGTGGAAAAATGAACCTTTTCAGGAGCTTTAATGCTTCACTCTCTGAAGCTGGAAAGGGTGAGAGGCTGTAAGTAAAACCTCTGACTAGCTACAAACTGAAGACATGACTGTAATAGGAAGGTACTTCTCCCTGAAACTAACACGGTCTCACCTCCAAATCTGATCTCCTCAAATTACTAATGCTCACATTTTTATTATACCAGCTCTGAGCAATCCCTTCCCATAGGAATCATTCTGGCACCTGTTTAAGGAATTCATCCCATTGAATGTGGTATGTGCCTTTTGTTTTTTTATTGCACAATGCATGTTGTTTCCAAATTACCTGCTCTACTCTAGTTTCACAAGGTATTCCCCTCTTGAAAACAGAAAATGAGGAAAAAAAAAAATTAGCAATGGAGACATTTTATACTTAAGCCTCTACGTTCTCCTCCTCCCCCAAATCACAAAAATCTTGCAAAGCATCCCCATTAGTTCTCCATGCTTCAAGATCAAGAAAGAGATCAGGAGCAGGCAAACAAGTGCTGTATAATCAAGACTGAGATGTAATGAAACAGATACTTATCTACCTGTTCATCATCTTCAACAACAACTAGAGTGAGTTTGTTTTTCTTGAAGTCAAGCCTTGTTATCTTTGGCCTGCAAAGTGAACAGAAGCAGCAGGTTACATCTCAGCAACTCCCTGAGAGGCAGGTTGGTGGGGAAGGAACAAGACACCCAGATAATATTTCTGTTACAAAGGGAGTGTTTTTCTGAGCAGGTTTTCCAATTGGCCTGGGCTAACCCAAACTATTCAGATGATGAAATTCACGCAATCATCTGCCTACTTGTTCTCTGGGTACAGTTTGGAAAGGCTGGATGGGAACTCCAGGACAGGGTGGTTAGTAATCCATAAAAGCCTCTGTACCCAGACTCAAATACTCTACCCAGAAGGTTCCCCACCTGGTGTTTTATTCAATATGAAGCCCTGCAAAATCACAGCAGAATGCTTCTGTAAAACTGTGGGGTGTTATATCCTTATCCTACAAATAGATAACCTTACTGATGGGCAGGAAAGGACATTTCTGCCCTACACAGGGCACAAAAAGACATTTACTTAATGAAAAGTCTGCCCAGATGACAGGTAAAAGCTGCAGTGGTGCTCTCCCTTCTGCTGCTTTTTCAACAGTACTGTGTTGGCTAGAACATTTCAAACCTTTTCACTGGCTGGCTGCACACTCTATTTCCAAAGCAATCTAGTGCCAAACACAACAAGCACACCATAATAATAATAAAAAACATCCCAAAGTTCTTCCACCTAGCATGCCCCTAGCATGTTATTAATCTAGAGACCATTAACATCTACCAAGAATGCTAAGAAAAGAAAGAATATTTTTGGGTATTATTAAAACACTGGCAGGCTGCAGATTTTTTCTGTAGGTACCTAATATTCATGGTGCTCTTGTATACAAATCAAGGGGCTTTTTTTGGCTAGTGCAAAAGAAACAAAAAAGAGAGTAAAAATGTAAAATATATTTTAATGTACAAACAGAGAGCTTACCAGAAAAACAAACCAATCTTGGTGTCTCCTTCAAAGACAAGAACTCCTGTAGGTGTTAATCCCAGGCTGTAATCATTGCCATCTCTTGCCTAATTGCCACAAAATAAAGATTATGTTCATTTTGGTATTTAACCCTTTATCCCAATTACCCCAGTGACTCACGTAGTGTTGCCCAGTGTTCCAATTCAACACATATCTGCTTGTTTGCTACAAAGCTCACGTATTTCAGTGACCTTATGCAGGGCATTTTTCTGCTTTGCAGCCCTTCAGTGAGACTGAATGAACTAAAAACTAAAGTTTTATGATTTTTCTTGGTAATAAGGGCCTCTTTGTGCAGTTCTCCACACTTCCTTCTCCACAGATCTATTTTTACTTGTAGTTTTTCAGCTGGTAGCTGACTGGACCCCTGCCAATTTAAATTTAATTAAGATGATTTTCACATTGCTCTTAAGTCTAAATACAAACCATAGCACATACTGCCACACCAATCACACATTTAACACTGAGCAGATATGTTTGGACTAAAGTTATACCTTCCAGAAATGTATACTATGAAGTGGAATGTTGATGCAAAGCCAGATCACTTGTTACACTTGAAAGGAGTACAATACTCTTTTTTTTCTCCCCCTACCTTGAAGCAAAAGCAGTGTTGACATGCAGGACAAAGCTAACATTATCATTCCCAAAGGTCACTGTGCTGTGGTTCAACATACCTTGACTATGTGCATGTCTACCCCATACATTTCCAGCCACTTTGCTTTGTTTAAGTAGTTAGTTTCAGCCTGTGCTGGTGTTTGCCCCCTGAAAGAAATTTTTTTGCTGTTAGGTAGATACCTGAAAAAGCACAGAAATGAAAAAGTGGGATATGAGGAAGAGAAATTACTGGAAGTTCATGGAAAAAAAGTAAACACTGCTGACACTTGTTCACTTTCATGAACATCAAGGTCATTTTGGTAAATTTAAATCTGGAAATATGGCTGCAAAATTATTGCATTTCCAGATTCTGGACTTCAGATTCAATTTACTCAGGCCTTCCAAAACTTTACATTATCTCCTCTTACAAATTATGCCAGAGCCATATTAGAATGATGTTTCTGAACAAGACCAGAGAAGCAGCATCAGCAGCATCTAATTCCTTCTCTTCACAGCAAATTCAGTGCAAAGGGCTGGTCAGCAAGCACTGGAGGATCTGGTACCTGCACTCCTTCCACTTCTCAAAAATGGCAAGTTCCATCTCTTCAGTCTGAGTGGGAACAAACCTGAACTCAGACACCAGCTCAGGGACATGTTCAGCAGGATCATAGTCTCCAAGTTCAGCTACAAAAAAAAAGAGCATTGTCAAGCAACGTTCCCCATAAATAAGAGTATTTTTTTTGCATACTTACTGACATCCTTGAAACTCCCTTTCCCCTTTCTGGCAAAGAGTTTTCCAACTTTTACCACTGAAGTTTCTGAGATGACAGCCAAATTTACAATGAAATTCTGATTTAATAATCACAACAAAAATCTCTGCAGATTGGAAAAAGAAATCCCAGTTCTGACACTTGAAATAATTCTCCTTATTTTCTTCTAATTCTAAAAATCAGCTTCTGGTTTTATGACTAGAAATGCCCTGTCTTACTAGAATTCAATCACACAGCTGGTATTTGCTGCTCTGCTTTTCATCTAAGATGATAAATGCCCTACTGGGTCATTCAGGTGGCTCAGCCAGTCCACTGCTGCATGCTCAATAGGGGCAATAAGAGATGCTGTATAGAAAGCATATGGAACATGGGTGTGCCAGACACAGCAGCAAGCTCCTTTTTCCCCTGGATGCTAAAAAGGTCAGCTTTTAAAGACTGATGCATGCCTAAAATGCTGGAACTCACAATTAAGTCTGTTTATTAAAATATCCTGGTTTTGTCATTAAGCAATTGAGCCACTGATTTCAAGTGGCTTCTTAAAGTTCAGCTCATATCCCAAAAAATTAGGAATAATTCTGTAACTTGGACCTTGGGTGTCCAATACAGGCCAATAATTCTTCCATCTTCCTACACAGAAGTTTGTGTAGAGAAAAAAAAAAAACATCTTTGGGAAAACCAGAAGTCAAATAAAAACATACAATATTCCATGGCTGCAACAAGTATATGTGATCTAAAAACCTGTTGGATTTCAGAAGACTGTAAGCATAATAGCCATCTTTTCAGCTCCTCCTGGGTTTTGTTTGGATTTTTTTATGCTGACTGAGGAAGTCTGTAGTTGTGGAATAATTTACTCCCACTCAGACACCCGCCTCTGGTGAAAGGAATGCTGTCAAAGCCAGCTTAGGTTCCAGCTGATGGAAACAAAAGTACCCTGCTGGCAGCCAGGAAGATTCAAGCCCTGCTACAGCCCTCCTTGTGGGCAGAGGAGAGACAAGAACCAGCAGAAAAAGCTATGGATAGATGGATTAATGAGGTTTCTTTGTGGTGCCAAAAACTTCTCTTCCCTCAACCTGTATCTTAAAGCTCCAGCAATGCTGATGTGTGTAACTTAGGGAATGTGTTCTGTTTTCCTTCCATACAAGTAAGTTAAAAAAGCAGGTGTTCTTATTGCTCCATCCCACCTCTCTGTCTACACCTGAGCAGGGCCATTAAGAGAAGCTGAAAGAACACAAAGTGTTGGGGCAAATATCTGTAAGAGAAAGAATTTCAGTGCCTTAGCCCTGCTACCTAAGAGAGGCTGAAGAGAGGAATGCTGTGTAGGGAATTTGTGCAGCACAAACCATGGCACATCTCCAAATTCCTCCTCCATCAGGGGACTGTACAACAGCTTTACAGCACAGCTCCTGGGATTTTGATGTGGACTCCAACTGTGCTGAGTAAGGCCATACAGATACATCCTCCAATAAGGATCCAAAAGCCTCTTCCAGCAGAGATTTCCACAACTTCAAGCCTCCTCTCTTTCCTTTGTGAGTTTCCCTGCTTGAAACTACAGGGAACTTGACATCTGCTAAGATCACACTCCTCCAAACAACAGAAGATCAGTGGTGTGCAACCTGGACAAGCAACTGAAGGTCAGATCACAGCTCTCAGAGAACCCATGGATGCTGGAGTCTCAGGTGGAATAAAAAGTTATAGATAAGTCATTAAGAGTCTCAGATGACTCTAACAGTGATGTACAGCTGGGGAAAAAAGACAGTAAGACACCTCTTTTTGTCTGAGGAAGGATCTGAAATGCCAGCAAGTGCTGTTCAAACACTTGCTCAAGAATGAGCACAAGATGTGGGGCACTAACATGTTTCTACAAACAAGCTGAAGTCAAAAGCTGGTGGTTTTTACACATGGGACTTTGCAATTGAGTGCCAAAACAAGATAGTTTTGTACAAAAAAAAACCCACCTGGCAGAAACTGCATGATTTACAAGAAAAAGTGACCTGTGTAACTCCATCAAAGCAATTCAGGAGGACTGCAGACCTATCTGGTGTACAAGTGGACAGGTTTGCAGCTGAGAAAACAAGTTTAGAGCAAAGCTGTTTATGTTCAGAATGTCCTTGTTCCATTTCCTGAGGAATCAAGCCATTCTCTAAGCTTTCAGCAAAATTAGTCAGAAAGAGCTTTTCACACTGCAGCACTGACAGCTGGACAGACCCTGTTTTCCAGATACAATGAGGGCAGGCTCAAAGAGGTCATAAGTCTACAGAAAGCTGTTCATGCAACTTCAGCCTTCCCCCCTTGGAGCTACTCACCTTGCATGTTGTAAGCTGCCAGCTGGACAGCAGTGTCAAAAGGACATTCCAATCTGCCACGAGAGAAGTGATGGTTAAAACCTCAGCTGACACTGTTTAGCAGCCAACTCATCTACCTGACAGTGAGAAACTACAAATGGTTGGGATAAGAAGGTGAAAAAGCTTTACTAGATTTTCAGCAAATTAACAAGAGGTCAAGCACTGTGTTACTGAAGCATTTTTCTGCTGCTCATTCATGCAGAGAGAAGTTAGATTTGAGAGAAGACAAAACCTTACATTACTTAAACTTATCCAAATACAAGTTCAATAAATACTGTGTTAACACACTAATAGTACAAAAGACTGTTTATTGGGAATACATACTTTCCACTAAGAATATCCAGTTTCAGCTGCAGGACAAATAAATACCTGTAGAATTAAATAAGAAATGGAAGTCATTAATTAATACACAACTGATGTGTCATTGAGACAACAGAAGGAAGTTAGAGCCTGTCAAATAAAAGTGTTTTCTACTCTTTACATGGGTTTTCAAGACTGAAGAAACTGTAGTGATCTTTCAAGGCTTTATCAGCTGGGTTTGGGTACACATTTCAAATGAAGTAATCCCCAAACTAGAAGTTGTCACACACTCAACTACAGTGTTGCATGGAAAAGAAACAGGAAACCTGTCTCATTTTTTTCTCTTCTGCTCCTACTTGGACAAAGAACTTGCATCTTCCACATTTTCTTCATTATTCAGACATAAGAGAATTAATGTTTTAAAGTCTCTCATAAATGTTCCTAATATGGAGTGCTTAAAATCTAACCCAGAAAGCTGACAGCAAAGTGACAAAAAAAACAAAACAAAACAGCAGGCTGCAGGCTTTTCAACATGTTTACAGAGCTTTCCCTCAGTGCTTTGCTTATTCATTGCTCTTCTTGCTCAGAAATTGGAAATTAGAAGAAATTAGAAGCTGCTGACCCTCTCAGTCTTCTCCAGGTTAAACAGACTCAGATCTCTCAGCCTTTCCCATGAGAGATGCTCCAGTCCCTTCATCATCTTCACAGCTCTCCACTGGACTCCCTCAAATATTTCAAATCCACAATTATTTTGCCAAAATAACCCATTTATTATCCAAAGCATTTTGAACACTGACCCCTACAAGGTGAAGAGATTTGTTTGCAGCTGACCCTAGATTCCAAAAGAATGAGCACAGGCCTCCAGTGTATAGTGGGTGTGAGCAGCCTGTGCTTATCAGCCACGTAACACTCTCAGACAACTGGAGCATACTTCCCATGCTTAGCTCTGTTACATGACCCCTGGTGGCATCTGATGGGAAGCTGGCAGAAAACAGAAGCAAGCTGCACCTCTGGAAGCTGCAAAGGGGCTCAAGCTGGGTGTCCTGCTGCACAAAATAAAGGTGGAACCCTCACAATGCCCCTGCTAGAGACATGTGTAACCCGGTGCACAGCTCCCATTCCCACTGCTTCTTTAAGGCATCAGATGTTCTCCAGACAGAGAGACTTGCTGTTCTCCTCTTCTGGGGGATTAGCTAAGCAGCCAGACAGGATTTAAAAGCCCTCAGGTTTCAGGTCTGCTCTGCTAAAACCTGTACAGCAAGGTCTGCCTGGCAGAACTGAGGCAGGATGGATCAAAATGTTTCCCAGTGGTAGGGCCAGATGTTGGTCTTAATTCTGTCTGTGGTTAGGATTTTTCAATACAGTTACATGTTTATTTAGGAACATGACCAGGGAGGAAAAACTCTTCCCAGATCAGCAGGAAAACACTTAAAGAAGAGCAGTTGTGACATGATGTTAGCACATGGAAGCATGGAGCTGCAGAGGGTACATATGGCTGCAAGGGGTAATGCTACTGTAATCTTCTGGTAGCACTCCCAGGGATTTGGCTGCAGTGCAGATCCAGGAGCCACACAGCCAGAAACCTCAACAACAAACAAATGCACTCCATGCTTTTCCAAGTGGCTGAGGGAATGATGCACACAGAGCCAGCAGGAAAACACAGCTTCATTTTCTCTCCCAAAGGGCTCATCTGCAGTGGTGACAGCAGAATGCAACGTGCCTTTTACAGCAGATTGATACTGCTGACAGATGGCAGGTTGTGGCTGCCTTCAAAACACCCCCAGTGTGGCTCAGCCCAACACCAAATGCAGCTTTCTGAACAGATCTGGGAATTGCTTTCATCGAGAGAAACTGCTGCTCACCTCCAACTGCAACCCTACTGGCAACTCACATCTCAACATGGTAGTAAAAACTATTGCCCCTTTCCACAAGCTCTGCAAAGACCATAAAAGTAATTATTTGTTAACTGAACTTCTTTTTTTTCTTGCCAAAGGGAAGCTCTAAATTGCCATTTGATGGTTTTCTGCCTAGAGAGACAGGGTGGTTCCAAACGGTGGAAGTTAAATGCAGCTTAAAGAAAAATTAAATTCTAAGGAATTCTCCAAAACATGATACATGTCTAAATAAAAAGGCTTCTTGGCCTTGCTTGGGTACCTCTGTTCCACAAAAAAACTCCCTCTTACCTTGTGAGCTCTTCCCGCAGATTGTTGGGCTCTGAGGAGTAAAACTTCACACGAAAATGCAGACAATATGGGGGGCCAACTGCAAAGCAGAATTCATTCCAGACAGTGGGAACAGTTACTGGATGGCACTTGGGGGTTTTTATTACACAGAATCACAACACAAAACGTGACTGAAGTTGGCCAAGAATTCTTCTGTGACAGGGAAATGCCCAGAAAACATCAGGAGGACAGGACACAGCCAGATGCACAGAACAGTTTTATGAGTCCATCTAACAATCAGTGCAACAGCAAGTTGATTTGCCCTGCCACGAGCACACAGCTCTAGGTTAATCCCTATATTTAAGGGCTCCATCCATCACCAAGAAAGCTCTGCAGTGCACCAAACCCCCAGACACTCTGTTGGCTTCTCCAGCACCTTCCCATGGCTCTGCAAGCATCTGCCAACTCAGGCTCTAGTTTCAGAGGTTTAGACATATTTGACAGGATTGAAGAGCCCCTTCTGTGGAAGAATCTTCTTTTCTGGAAACCCAAGGGTTAATTCAGCCAAAGGATGGATTAACAGTCCTTGAAAAATGTGCAGTGCTCTGCTGATTCTTGCATCTGACAGGAGGAATTTTCTCTCTCCCGGTGCTTCCCAAGCCCCTGGTGTATTAACACAGCTCCACAAATCCCTGAAGACTCCCCAGGGTGGAGGGCAAGGATGGTGCTAAGCACAGAGCAGCTGATGGCCCAGCTTCCCCAAGCACCAGGGCCAGCCCACACTAATCCCCTGTGCAGCAGGTAACAGATTTGGGCTTTCAGGACTGGCCTCAGGGATGGAGACTCCCAAGAAAAGTTTCCTATAGGATAATGATCCATATAACATCTTCAGCTGCCTTCACTGCATTTTAACTATAATTAATGAGCATCTAACATGTTTAATTAACAACATCAGACTGAAGTAATATGAGCTACAAAGGGAAGAGGTCATTAAACAATCAGCAGCACCATGCCAGGTTTTGCCACTGGATCTTGTCAGCCCTCAGAAGACATTGCTGCCCCTTCTCCCCCTTGTTTCAGCTCTCTGTACCTCCTGTGTGTTCAATATGAAATCCCCAAGAGAAAATGGAAAGGACACTTACTTTTAACTTGCTTTTTAATGCTTTTTGTGTTGTCCAACCAATGCTGAAAAAGAAATTATTGACATTGAATTATCAATACAGAAATTTCACAGAAAAGAACAAAAAGGTAAAAAACAACACAATCCAATTCATTACTGAAGACCATCTTGGAATAACAAGTAAGTAGTTCATTAAAACAATCCAAATCTTTCACAATTCACAGCTCTCTACTCATCAAAAATCCTTTCACTCCAAAGTCTGCAGTGCAAAATGTCAATCTGGAACAACAGGAATGTCCTGAAGTACTTTCTTTAAAGGCAATCTGCAAGAAAGCATGGACTTGAAGAAAAAAAGTATTGACAAACCACTCTAATTACTAGAATCTTCATCCTGTGCAAACAAGCACCCAATTCACACATTAGTAGGTCAACCAGTGGCAGAGAGGCATAAATCATATCTGGAGACTCTTGGCACTCAGCTGCTTGTGATGTCCACTTGGAGAGGAAGGGGAAAGACAAAACACTGTTGGCTTTCAGGCATTTTCTTTGGATGGCTCCAATGTAGTGTCAGCAAAGCTGTCTCTGTCTGAACACAGGGTCAGCTCTTAATTCTCCAAAGAGCATTCACATCTGACATCTCAGCAACTGGCACATGGAGGACAGAAGTGACTGCTTCACCTACTAATTACAAACTACACACTAGACATGAAGAAAAAGAAAGGCTTCACTTAGAGTGCATGGAAATTCAGCTGTAGATGGCAGGCTGAGTGAAACATCTACCCATATATGTTATGCTCCTCAAAATAACTGCATATGCTGCCACTGCTGAAGAGTGTACACCAGCAACTGAAGATAAAGCTGGAAAGCTTAGAGCCAGCAGCAGAGACCTCCTTCTGAGTGCTGTGCACAGTGAACAGCTCCCTCTTCCCCAGGAGCTGAGGCAGTTCAGCAGTAAACAGGGCACCCTCCTCAGCTTAATTGCATTGACTCAACAGCCAGAGCACCCAGCACAGCCCGTCCTGCACGGCTCACCATGCCCAGGTTACACCACCTCATTCCATTCATCCCCAGTCTCACTCTGCAACTCTTACAGGGGAATTAGACCCTTAGCAACACTCCTTTTGTCAGGCTATGTACCCTGCAGTTCACTTGGCCCCACAGGAGGACAGAAAGGTAACAGGGATATGGGAAAGAACCGGTATTTTCAGGTTGCAATGCCAAGTGCAAACACATTCCTGTCTTGAGGGCAGCCCTGCCTTCTGCAGAGGGGTGTGAAGTCAGCCTGTCACACAGCCAGGATACAGGGATTGCTGTGTGAGCTGCAGATCAGAAGCAGCAAACCATCCCCTGCTGCTGCTGTGCACACAGCTGGAAATGCTCACGAGGACAAAGCTGCTGGAGAATTCCATCTGAAATAGACCTCAGCTTTTTGAAATCAAGCAGGAGGCTTAAGGAGAATGAAGCAAATGTTTAAGTCAACTCTGCTTACACTAACAGTGACATGGAGCTGAGCATTCTGTTTTTCCTTAAATGAGATCATCCCTCTTCCTATTCCCTACACTCACTTGCTGGAAGAGACAGTTTAGTTGCACCTTCCTCCCCATAGCCATACCCAAACTTCAGAGGCCTGCAGGTGATGTAGACAGAGGAATGGCCAAGAGAGCCATTGCTAGGCTCCAGGGCTGGATGTGCCTGTTTCATCTCCCTCCTGTTTTCTCTCATCTCCTCCACATTCCAGGAGGGAACTGAGAGGCCCGCGACAGGCACGGGCAGCGTCTGCCTCTGCTCTTCCAGCTGCTGGGGGTGTGGAAGGGGGGAAACAGAACTGGAAGGGGGAAAAACAAAACAACAACAACAACCACCACACAACCCCAAACTCCTGCACGGACACACACAGGCATCAGGAAACTGCAGATTTCTTCCAAGTGATTCAAATGGAATTCAAGTGGACCTGGCAAGAAGCTGACATTTGGATGAGGGTTTGCTCTGCACAGTTCACCTCTGAAATCCAGAGATAAAGTTTGCTAAACAAAAAGCAGTGTGACCAGACTGCACTGAGCACTGAAAGGCTTGACTCAAACAGGGTGCTGCTTCAGAAATTTCAAGAATCAAACATAAAAAAACCTCCAACCCAGCAAAAAGGGAAAAAAACAAGGTGGTTTGGTTTTGTTTTTTTCCAGTAAACAATGAGGCTAAAACCAGTCCCATGTTTTATGGAATTAATGGGTGCACACTTAGTGAATGCTGCCCAAATCATTTTCAGCATTAAGCACTACATTAGATAAAGCTGCCAGAGAATACCAAACCAACCTGTTGTACAAATCCATGAGGAAGAAGAAGTATTTGATGTAGTGACCTATACTTTAGAAATCTGCCACCTGCCAAGTGTTCAGTGCCTCCTCCCTACCAACATCTCTCCAGCATTGCTAGAGGAAAAGGCAAACAGTCCAAGAGGTCAACAGCAATCTTCATCTTGGGTGTCACTGGAGGAGAGGGGGAAGAATGTATTCCAAGCCCTCAGACCAGTAATGATCATAGAAATCACATGAAAATGACAATTCTCCACTAATAGTTTCAAGAACTTCTTGAAAGAAGCTGGATTTGAATCCTCAGCAAGCATCTGGATTATCTGGGCTCCCCTCACTCTCCAGTACATCAACTCAAACACCCAACTACTAATCACTTCAGCAGCAAAAAAGAAGAAAAAAACTCACCCCACATTGTTCTTCAGCTGTTCAGAATTCATCTATTGTTTGAACTACAAATGATTTTTTATGCAGAGAATTCCTCAGCTTTTTATTTAACTAGTTTGCCAGTGTTTTTCTATAACCAGGTGCAAGTAACTAGTGAGGAAATATAACTAATGTTTCAACTGGGTTGCAGAAACATTTTCTCCTCCAGAGCCAGTGGACAATTAAGAGGCTGGATTCCTGCACTGTTTATTTAACAAGTCTCTGAAATAACCTTTGACAAGTCACTCCATTAGTCTCTGTCTTTTGTTTTCCACTGCAGACTGGGTTCCTGCTAGAATGTGCCAGCTCCTCTTTGCAAGAGCAGTTGCCACCACCACAGCTCTTCATGTCTTCAAGCAATTATCTCTGGATGTTGTGTTCAGCTCTTCTGGCAAAATGCAATCTTTTCTGCTTCAGAGTTTATCATTACAGTCCAGTTGAAACAGATTGTTATCTCTACTCTGCTTCTTTTCAGTGACACATAGTTAAGAAAAGGAAGCAAACTAAGTCCAAAACTGCTTGTCCTAGGGTAGATTGTGCAGTATCAGGTGATGTCTGGACAACCTGCTGGCCAAGGAAAAGCCATGAGCAACTGCTGAGGCAGAAAAGCTCTTATTTCCCCATTTGAAGATGGAATGATGTGTTGCTAACAGAACAGTGAGAGGAAAAAGGCTACCATCCAGTTTCCCCAGTTACAACTAACCCACTGTGAACTCTGACAAGCCCCTAGAGGCACATGGAAGTAGTTCAGAAGCCACAAGGCAAGCAGAGAGAGAAATGCAATGGAGTCATTCACCACCAGTACCCAACATGCTGGACTGCACGTGCTTAGCACAGCTCATGGGATTTTTAACAATATGAAATAGCAAGAAATGGGCTTTTTTTCTCCATTTGTGTTGGCAGAAGGTGTACATGGATCTGAATGACACCACTCTGTTAGTCTTTTGTTGTTTGGTCTTTTTCTCCTTACAGTGAAACATCTCTGTTCTGCAAGAGGTTGAAAATCACTTTCACTACTGGGAACTTCAGCCCATCAGCAGCTAATGCCACTAGCCATGAAATCTGCTTCAGATGCTGAACACAAATTATTTGTTCTTAAGAGAATATTCTCTACAAGATAAGCATAAATCTCAACTGCAATCACTCTGAAGAGAAGCCATCAGGTGCCTTGGAGTTGCTAACACTGTCCAGAACTGTTACCTTCTTTCCAAAATTCAAGTGTGGGGAGGTTTTTGCCATTGTACAAAGCTGTAAAAACTAAGATGTCACCTTCAAATTGACACAGACCCTGACAGAAGTAAAGGAATATATGTGATTGCCTCCATTTTGTCTGCTGGCCTCAAACACTTTGGGTATTTAGCTCAGCAGCAACTGATAAGATTTCACTTTGAGGCTGAGGCTAAGAAGAGCAAAGCAGAGCACAACTACTCACGGCCACTTGTGCAGAGTCCATGAACCTCAGTCCAAAGTAGTCACTTTCTATAAGGTCCAGATGATACATGATCTGTTCAAACAGCAGTTGCCCTTTGGCTTTTTTCTGAAAAAAAGAAAAAGAGTTGGGATTTAGCTGGTAGATCTCATCTAGCTTCTTCTAGATCTGATCTGTCTTCTTCTAGGCGTGCTTTGTATCCTAATTCCATAATAAGAGAACAGCAAAATGAAGCTTTCTGAACATATAATGTGGGAATTATTTTGTTTCTCATATTCTTGGGTGGTTGTTTCTCTTAAAGAGAAATACAAACCCCACAAGAAGCACACAGCAGACCATCACAAGTCTTCCACAACCTCCTCTTTTGGAAAATATCACCATTGACTCACACACCACAGTGTTCAAACATCATTTTCTCATTGCTCCTTTTTGGTTTTCCTCACTCACCTACAACTGGAAATACAACTTGTACAAGAACTGGGAAACTTTCAGAGCAAACTGCTTACTAATTTCCTAGAGACTGAGGCAAGCCAGCAGTTTGGAAGCAGGTAGCAAAGCACATGGAAGACAGGACACAGTCTGGGGCAAAGGAACTTGAACAAACAGCACTTGGAGAACACATGGACATCTGAAATACCTAAATTACATTAGTAAGTCAGAGTACAAGACACAGTGTGGAAAATAAGTATTTTTAAATGCAAAGCAATTCAGAGAGGATTTATAGTTACCAAGCAGTTGAAGGGTTAATCTATTTCCATCATGCTATCACCTTGCAAGCTTTTATCTTAGTATTTATACATTCACAGCTTGAGAAATGGGCTAACTTCATAAGTATACTTTTTTTAAGTTACTAGTCAACGCTTAGTCCAACTCTCAAAATTCCAGGCCAGCCAGAATTCTTATTCTCAGGAATAATCTGATTTAATCACTGAGTAATAACCACATAAAGCATTTTGCCACTGTCCTCTACCCTGCTCTTCAACTAGTTTACACTCAATTTTGGACTGAAGTCCTTCCTCATACTGAGGCAAATAGCAAGCAAATTATTTTGGTGTATTTTTGTGAATCAAAATGATTTTGTATTGAATGAGGTGGTGATCCCGAGTGTTTTGGGAAGACACAGCAGAAATACACTTTATACACATTATGATTGAAAAATGAGCCAAGCTTTCTAATGGCAACGTTGAATGTAAATGCCATTTTAACCCTGCTGCAGCTCCGTGCTTCCCCACCCTCCCCACAGCCTTTCTTTTCCTTGCAGCACAGCTCAAGTTACTCTCAAAGGACAAATATTTTCAAGCTACTTAAGCGATGAGCTATTAACCACTCCACTCAGCAGTGCGGCCAGCGGCCAGACCTCCCTTCAGGGCACAAATTAAGCACCGCCTGGGTTTGTAATTCCCTCAGACCCAGCTACTCGATTTGCACAGTTTGCTGCAATCTGCAGGAAGGCAGAGCTAACATCTCACAGCGGGAGAATCAACAACTGAGCTGGGAAACTTCAAACAGATCATATGGGGCAGGTCACCTAGTGGTTTTGCCACACGTGGGAAGGAGATAAAAGCATCTTTTGCATCGCTCTGGGATGGTTTGTGCTCCCTCCCTCCCTCCCGGCTGCTTTGTCTCTGGAATGACATGGAAACATTCACCTTGTATCAGGCATCCCAGCCACCACCTAGAACTAGAGAGGCAACGTTTAAATGGTCTCAGAGGGAAGGGCTCTCTTCCGGACACACACTCAAGTTGCCTGTGTGGTGTAAAAGCCATTTCCATCCCAGAAAGCAACACGGTGAAGCAAGGGGCTGAGAGCCTTGTGCTGGGCAGGCCCCAGCTGAATGGCTCACTTCTCAAGGCTTCTATCACTTTTCATCCCAGGGAAAGACATCAACCTCCCAAAACTGGAAAAAAATAAACAACCAAGCCAAAATAAAAATCCCAAGTAACTAATTTTCTATGTAAAACGTCCATCAGAAAATGCTTTTTCTCCTCTATTTCTTTGGGAAGCAAAAGAGGTTCCTATATAACACGAACTCTGAAAAAAATAAATTAGGATGCTCTACTTTTATGGGGCTTATAATCCCTTTTATCTTTGCAGCTGTAATCTTCTGTCGGAGGATTTCAAATGATTACGTTAATATTGCTTATTAACAATAATTAACAACAGCTATTGCCTTCGGTAGCCACTGAAGGGCAAACCCCTCCCTTCCTGGTTTCTGTCACCTCCTTAAGAGGGTTGCCATTCATATTCATGCCCATTTCCTCTGCAGGGCCCTTTTACCCCCCAGCAGCAGCCAGGCTCCCCCAGCCAGGATTTACAGCTGCCCAGTTGCTAGGATGTCACCTCTGCATGTCTGCAGAGTGTGGGAGCAGCAGATCAGCCTGGCCCTTCTTTAGGAAGCTAATCCCCCTTCTCCCAGATGACACACATGGAAAAAAATCAACCCTGAGAAAGCTCCAGCAGTGAGTGAGCTTCAGAGGGAAAAGATTTCACCTCAGTATCATAAACCAGCCTCTGCAGTGAACACCAGGAAGGTTTGCTGGAGAACTGGAGGGATAAAACCCCTTATCTTTGCAAAGGCAGTGTTAGATGGACTCGTTTGTATCACCCTGATCTTCTTATGGCTTTAAGCACTGACCTACAAATGGAGTTCCTCTCCTCAACTCCAAGCACCAATCTTGCAAAGAACTTTTCCAAACTCCCCAATTTTCTTCTTTATCTGAAGATGCCACTGGCAGCAAAACACCAGTTGTGCTTCCCTCTCTGCTTTAGCCCCAGCCTTTGACAACATGCACCACATATTCCTGTACTGAGTAAAAAGCCCTGAAAGCTACAGAAAATTATTTCAACCACCAGAGTTTATAAACTTTATTTACTCAATCTCTCCCCCAAATATAGGAAGATAAACATTTGGGGTTAAACATTTTTTTCTGTTATTCTCTGGAGAAAGAAAAAGGCACTTCCCCAAAAATCTTTATAGAATTGCTTTCAAAACCTATCATAACTGTACATTTATTCAAATCCTATATTGAAGGCTTTTAATGTGCTGTGCTCAGGCTTATTGAGCCTATACAGAAAAAGATAAAAATTCAAATCATTCATACTTGATCAGTTTGTTTTGCCAGAAGTCTCTTTTTTTTTTCCTCTCGTACTTTATTTTCTATTGTATCTCTTCTTTATTATTTCTGAGTGTACTTTCTAATATACTTTTGGATACAGAATATATCTGAACTGCTTGTGCAGCATTAAGGCTTAGAGATTAAACACCTCCCACCAGTAGAGAATCATAGAACCACTAAGGTTGGAAAAATCCTCTAATATTATCTAGTCTAACCACTCACCCAACGTTATCATGGCCACTAAACCATGTCCTGAATTGCCATGTCTACAGGTATTTTTGACCACCTCCAGGGATGGGGACTCCACCACCTCCCTGGGCAGCCTGTTCCACAGCCTCACCACCAGCAGGTAAACGGGCCTGGTTCAGCAGCCACACGGGCCTAGTTCAGCTGGTAAATGGGCCTTGTTCAGCTGGTACTCGAGCCTAGTCCAGCAGGTACATGGGCCTAGTTCAGCAGCCACCTGGGCCTAGTCCAGCAGCCACCCAGGCCTAGCCCAGCAGGTCCATGGGCCTAGTCCAGCAGCCACCCGGGCCTAGCCCAGCAGGTACGTGGGCCTAGTCCAGCAGCCACCCGGGCCCAGCCCAGAAGCCACCCAGGCCTAGTCCAGCAGGTAAATGTTCAACCTCAACATGCATCTAAATCTGGTATCCTGGATCAACCTGCAGTGTGTCTTGGGCCCCCTCACAGCACACAGACAACACCTCTGCTTTCTAACACTCAGTTCAGGTTGGATTTTTCCAGTTTCAGTCCCCAAAAGGTCTTTCAGTAGCTTAAGCAAATAGTCAGAAGTGTTTTGATAGTTCAGATTAACACCAGTATTTCAGCATTACTAGATTTTCTCTTTTATCAGCATCTGTGCCACAGACAGCATTCTGTATTTCATACTGACAGCTACAAACTCTCAGCAAGTAGCTACAAAATATTCTCCATGCTTTTAGAACAGCTAGAGTGGATTCCTGAGGAAAATCAATGATCACAATACATCCCTGATCTGGCAGTCAGATCAACACAGATCCTCTCCCTCCACACACAGAGCCATTAGCACTCATTAGCAGCAGTTTGTGGCATTCCAGATGGATTTCTTAATTTTATTTTAAATAATCACTACAAATACTGTCCTTTTTATTATGTAAGCATTACTCCAAAGCTGTAAACATTTTAGCTAACCCCTACTATTCCACAGGGCTCTTGGACTGGTTTATTTAAGAGCTTGTTTTAATGATACTTCACTATAATAAGGACAAAACCATCTCATTTTGCAATCTCCATATTAAATTTCATGCATGCATAAGCAGGGAATATCCTAAGATGACCAACTACTGAGAGAGCACCCACTCATAATCTCTGCCTTTCACCTTCCACCACCAGGAAGCTTTTGTCTAAAACTTAGGTTGCACACACAGAAACTGGAACACAATTAAAGTTCTATTGCCCATGAGGAGATTATGTAAATTGAGGGTTAAGCAGGGTCAGGTTTTGTATGAAACACCCCTGCCTTCCACTAAGTGCTGCTTCTGCAAGACCCCATGCTTACTACCTGCTGCCATTGCAAGGCTGACCTTGTTCCCCTCAGAAAGCTATCCAGACATTTTTATAAGGTCCATGTTCCAAGTGTATCCCTGTAATTTAATTTACATTATTTATTTCACAGTTTTTCTCCTTCATCTGGGTTACCTTGTACTTTTCCCCGTTGTAGCTTAGAACTGTCTCTGCAATAAATACTCAATTTTTACATTATTCCATTTGAAAACCCTTTGGAGGCACACTTGATTTTGGATTATAGATTCTTGCCAAATATTTCTGTTCACAAGTACTTCCTAAGCTGCTGGTGACTCCAATTAAAACCAGCTTTCAAGGCAAAGTCCTGCGGATGCCTTCCCCCTCCCACTGTGACCACCAGAAGAGCCAGCATCCCAGCTGCTGAGAGGTTCCCTGGGAGCCCAGAGTGCTATGACTGAGCTGATGGAGTCTCCAGGTACTAAACCAGGAATGTTCATGGCTTTTGAGCTGCTGGGAATTCCAGAGGTGCAGTGGGGGAAGATGCATGGGAACAGGAATAAAAGCAAGATAGAGATGTCAGCAAAACAGAGTTCTTCTCCTCTCTGTGCTTATAGCTCTGAGCAAACATTCCACCCACGGATCTTCAACAAGCAGAAGGAAAAGCACAAACCAACTTTTGTCCAAGCTGAACTCGGGGTAAATTAAAACTCAAACTGAGTGTCTGATGAACATCAGCAGCTAACAGATACCATGTATTTTCTATCAACCTCCCAAGCAACAAGCCAAGCTTCTTGGAGTTTCACTGAGCACACAAAGTCTCTAGTCTTCCAGAAAGAATCTAGTCTGTGTACTGCACATGACTGTAGCTCTGATGAACAGCTCAAGTCAGGCAATTTGTAATTAAAAACACCAGAAGAAATAGAAAAGCAGACAGATTAAGGGGCTTGACAGGCACCATAGATAAGATCAGTGGACAAAAAGCAGAGGTACAGCTCAAATCCTGGTTGTGTGTTTAATAAATTCAATCCCAGCTGCATCATTTACAACACGTCCCTTCTGTTTCATTGTTAACATTCATTAAAAGCATCAGTTTTTGCTGCTTAAAAGGCTCTGAAACATGTTTGGCTTACATGATACTGTTCCCTAGGGCTTGTTTGGTTTGGGGTTGGTTTTTTTCCACTTTAATGAAATAGAAATTCAACAATCTCAGATTGAGTTCTATGAACAGGAACTTCAGATCTTTCTGCAGCAAATCCTGTAAGGGTGTAGAGCCCAAGAAGCATCTGAAGCAAGCATAAGCCTGACACTGCCTCTAAAAGCTTCTGCACCACATTTGGGGAGGCACATGGGGAACCAGATTGGAGAATCACTCCAGCTGGAAACTAACTCGACAAAATGATACCAATTATTTTCAGCCACAGCATTTTCTGGAGTTAGCTTATTGCCTGGCTGCCAAAAAACCCTGTTTCTTCTGCCAAGGGGTATGGGAAAACAAGGACAAATGCTATAATGAAAGCAACATCTTTTCTTCCTGTGGCAGCAACAACTTCTGCCACTGTCAAGTATTTCTGTAGCCATGGATTCTAAAAGGTAAAGCATTCCCCTGCCAAATGAATTCACCCTCTTTTCCTCTGGCCATGAACTAACCTGTTTGCTCAGTGATTCAGTCTTAAGAAACACTTTCTGGTTTGTTGTTTGGCTTTTGGGTTTGTATTTTTTTTTTTTAGCAGAACAGTTTCACAGAGCTTAGGTAGACAATGGGACTGTGCACAACTGAGCTGGCAGACCCAAAGGCACCTCTGAGATAACAAAAGCTCATTTGAAATCTAATTTACTGCCAAAGTAACACAATCTGACTTGGAAAAGTTCTTAGCTCAAGAGAATTCTCATGGAAATTTTTGGTAAAAGAAAGAAAAATAGATATAAAATAAAAATAGATACACATCTACTTGTAATTTAGCTTTAGATTTTAGAAAGCTATGATTGGCCAGGATTTTGTACCCTATGCCTCTCTTTTTTCTTCCTCTTGCAGAGTCAATCCCCAAAATCCAAATGATACAAGTAGAGATGTAAGAACAATCAGATTAAGGAGTTTGAAATGAAAAATTACCTTTTAATTTATTGTATTTTAATCACCAAAGCAACTGGTAGATGTCAGCACTGTAATTACTGCATGTAGCTGGGTAGATTTAACATATTCATTTACTGTTACTCACTACTTCAGATGGCCACAGACAAAGTTTTCCATTGGCTCATAAAGAAAAAAAAATGACAACAAAAGCAAAAGAAGTTTCCTGTGGAAATAAATAGTTACTGCTGCACCCTGATCTCAATTTTATAGTCCAGCTGGCAGGTCATGACACCTCTTCAGGTTCAATTTATGCTCCTCAAAGTCTTAGAAATGTCATTAGAGGCGCCAGGAATTTGCCTACAGAGCCAACTCTGAGGATTACTGCTCTGATTATTGGGAGACACCAAATTAAACTCAAGTACTTTTTAAGAGTAACTCTTGCTATTAAGTGTTTGTGGGCATTCCTGGACTCAAATCAAACATGCCAGGCACTGAGATATATTTATTACATTATTTCAGACATATAAATGAGTTTTATTGCCCTCTGTAAACACCTATCTCTATAGTCATTTCACAAATAAAGATGTTAAGGTATTTATTTCACTGGAGATTAAAAGATATTACAAATTCTGTGTATTACAAGAGTTCTTTCCAAAAATGCTGCTCAATACTCTTCACAAGTTGAGCCTTCCACATTAATGACGAACACTCTAGAAGTGTGCTTCAAACAAGAAAAGGAATGAAAAGCCCACACAAGAAAGTCTGCTCCACACATCCATCCCCACCAGCAGCTCCAGCATCAGAGCAAATATTATTACAGCCAAATCCTATGGAACCAATCAGATCTCCCAGCCTCACAGCTTCCTGACTCGGCCACATGAGCTCAAAACAAGTCCCTAATAACCAGAGCACGTGGTAATGGAAAAACAGAGCACAACACTTCCATTGCTTCTGCTCATCCTGTTGGCCCAAAGCAGGTATGTAATTAAGCAGAGAAGAACAGACACGTGGATATTAAGGGAGCTTTAGAAATGTAAAACAGTGGCTAACACCTCACTCCCAGGGAAGCACCGTGCTAGGAGACAATCCCTGCTATACAATCTGCCCCGAGGAGCAGAAGGAAGTAGAATTCTTCTCTTCCCTCTCAGGTTAGTGTTAAATACTGCACCCGTCCCCAACGCCTAATCAAAACAAACAAAGCACAGGTAGAAATGGCTGCTCTGCTGCTCATCCCTCCTCTCCAGGGTTACACCAGGAGATCTGACCTCATTGATGTTTATCCACATGTAAAAGGGGTCAGGAGGATGGAGCCAGGCTCTGGCCAGTGACATCCAATGACAGGACACAGGGCAACGGGTGCAAATGGGAACACAGGACAGTCAATGGAAACATAGGGAGAAAATTATTCATGGTGAGGGTGACAGAGCCTGAACAGGCTGCCCAGGGTGTGGAGTCTCCATCTCTGGAGACCTTCAAAACCCACCTGGATCTGTTCCTGTGTGACCTGAGCTGGGTGATCCTGCTCTGGCAGGGGGGTTTAGACTCCATCTTTCAAGGTCCCTTCCAACTCCTAACATTGAGATTCCTTCCTGCTCCACATGCATCCACACAGCTGACTGAACAGCAAACTCCATTCATCCCAAACATTATCCCAAGTTAAGCATTTACAAAAGAATGACTTGGAACACACTAGAGAGCACTCCAGGCAGAAGGCACAAAAACACCTAACAAAACACTCTCTGCTTTCACTGAACCACCAAGTTAATGATTCTTTTGGTACCATTTTATGACCAGTAACTGAGCAAACATCAAATCACAGGGTCTGCTGCTCCCATAAACAGCTTTTACTAACTTGTGACCAGCAAAGAGCACAACCAGACTGACAGAAACCCCCAGTTTCAGGCCCAATCACACCCCTCCTACCGGCAGGTCCACGCTGACGTCCGTTCCATCCAGCAGGGCGACTCGGCAGGTGATGATGGATTTTGCATCCCCAGCTGCAGGGATGTGAGTTGCAGCTCTCTGGGCCTCTCTCAGCCGCTCCTTCTCCGCATGTTTCCGCATAGACCGGCGGCCAAGGGTTCGACGGAAGAAGCTCAGCATCTTGGCTGGGAAATTCCAGAAAAATCTGTTAGTTTTCCACAGGTTAAAAAAAAAAATAATAACAGCTGTCGTTTAAAGTTCTTAGAAAATGCCAGACTTTGAGAAAGTGCTGTTAGATGCAAACTGATGCTTCACTTATTTGGATTTAAATGCACAGTCTGCAGCTCCTTTGAACCTCTGGCGGTAGTAGAGGTGATCTGGGGGTAATCTGAGTGTCCATTAGGGGAAAAACAGCGATTGTGTAGATCTCATATAATTAACTGCAATCTTTCATTAATACACATGCTACTGCGCTCTGCAAGCAGATGCTGGTGTTCTCTCAAACAGCTGAGAACTACAGACCACCAGCTGTGTCCTTGGCCAACAGACTCCATCTCTCCTACCGAGAAAAAGTTAAGAACGGCTCTTCCCGCTGCAGAACTTCGGCTACAGCTCCAGGACACTGGTGCCCAGGCTCTGAAAGGCGAGCGCCTGCTGGGCAGGGCCCTCCCCGTCCCGCTCCGGCCACAGCCGCACCGAGGCTCCGCGGCGGTAGAAGCAGCGCGGGGCCTCCCCGCCACCCACCGCACCGGGGTGACGCCTCCCCCCGGCCCGAGAAGCACCCGGAGCTCGGCCATGAGCCAGCCCCGAGCGCCGGGAACCGGCCGGTCTCCCAAATGGGAACGCAGCCGGCGAGCACGGAGCACCGAAACCCGCCTCCCGCCTCACCGGGAGAGCCCCGGCAAGGAGCGGCTCCCGCCCCCCTTCGAATCCCCCCTCCTGAGGCCACGCCGGACGGCGCCCCTGCCCTTACATAACGCCCCGAGATCGGCGGCCGCCTCAACCCCGGCCCCGCTGCTGCCCCGCCTCCCCGCCGGCCTCGCCTCAGGGGTCGCGCCGCGCCCTCCCCTCGCCGCAGCCGTTGGGGCAGCGACCCTTCCCCCGTACGGCCGGCGGCAGCCGCAGCCGGTTCCCCGCGC
>VYZU01080124.1:10609-23748 GCA_013401355.1 Ceyx cyanopectus
GTTATCAATTTAATAGTTATTTCAAAAACCTATCTTATCAAGACTTATTACCCTTATATTGGATAATGCAGAGTTTGTATAAGTAACAGAAGTAACTTCAGTATGGATATTCAGTATAGATATCTTTAAGCAAAAGCACTTTATCACCTGATTTTATTTTCCCTTCATCCTTAGAAGGGCAAAACTACAGAAAATCCTAACTCCTATATACAGTCTCAAGGAAAAACTTCTTAATGACCTAAAGCTACAGCTGTCCAAGCTGCCTGTGGAGACTTCTATTTAATCCTTCTCAATACAAGAAGCAGTAATTAACAGTTTGTCAATAAAATTACTTCCTGCCTAAATCCAAATTGTGTCACAAGGCCTAAATCAAAGTCTCACACTTAGGCGGATTTAAGGTAACAAGACTTTCATTAGTAGCAGGAAAAAAATTAGTCACCTAGATATAAACTGAAACATTTCACCCCTCTGCTCAACTTGTCCATTACAATCCCTAACTCATCCCAGAACTCAAGCACTAAGTCCCTCACAGGGAAGGCAGGTGGGATGAGAGGCCAGACAATTCCTTCAAAAACCCACCATC
The DNA here is from genome assembly GCA_013401355.1 of Ceyx cyanopectus. Lineage (NCBI taxonomy): Eukaryota > Metazoa > Chordata > Aves > Coraciiformes > Alcedinidae > Ceyx > Ceyx cyanopectus. The sequence goes on from VYZU01080124.1 coordinate 11,193, forward strand.
TCTTCACAACAGTCAATCATCAGAAGCAGGGCTAATGAAGACAGCAGGCTGCAACTTCCTACAATCTCTCTGCATGAAGCAATAAAAAAAACAACCTCTAGAGCACCTTGTGTTCTGGATATGGTGCTACAATGACAAAAGCCAGTTTCATAGTTAAATGTGTTTCGTGGAAAAGTGACCCTGAAATTGTTAGTCCTATGCAACAAATTACAATAGTTTCAAGCAGAAATCTTAGCTAATTCGTATCACAACAGGGTAACTCTGTATGTCAACAATTCTTGGCAAATTACCTCAGTCCTCCCATTTGTCCTTAAAAAGACTCTAAGTCTATGCTGTAATCTAAGCCTACACTTTTTCCAATTATTTTTTCCCCATCTCCCCCTAAATACTTCTACAGTGTGCTTCAAATGAGCTTCTGCAGCTGCTCAAGTCCACCTTGTACCTAAGGATGGCACAGGTTATGTATGTATTCTTGCCTAAGGCAAGAATATCTGGGGCAGAAAAAGCTGGATCCTCGGATAGTAGAGCACCCTCAGAACAACAGAACTCCAATCCTCATTTCTTTTGAGCACTTGTCCTGGACTGAGTGTTGGCTGATCACTTAGTAATGAGTAAAACTGTGAGCTAGGGTTAGTTTTCTGTCCTCATTCTATTACCCTACAAGTCTTCCCAGTAATGTCAAAGAATTACACAAACAGCATACTACTCAATTTTAATAAGGCCTAAATATAGGCTAGTGCTTCAAGTGTTTACAGAGCGAGATGTGTTTGAAGTCTCAGTGTTAAAATCTCACAATTGCACAAAGGCATCTTAAGACAAGGTAAAAAATATACATGTCAAATAATTATGTACTTTATGCCTTCATGGTAGTGTTTCTGGAAAATCTGGGTAGCATTACTTATTCTACCTGGACTTGTGCACATTATCTGACACTGTCCCATACAATGCCCTTGTCTCTAAATTGGAGAAACCTGAATCTGACTGATGGGCCACTTGGTGAATAAATACTCGGATGGATGGTTGCACTCAAAGAATTGTGGTCAAAGGCTCAATGTCCAAATGGAGACCAGTAACAAGTACTGCTCCTCAGTTTTTTATTGGGATCAACACTGTTTAACAGTGGGATCAAGTGCACCCTCAGCAAGTTTGCCAATATTGCATCCCAGAAAGCACATCACATCCTGGGCTGTATAAAAAAAAAGCATAGCCACCAAGTTGAGGAAGGAGATTCTCCTCCTCTAGTCCACTCTCATGAGACCCAACCCAGAGTACTGCATTCACCTCTGGAGACCCCCAACACAAGATGGACATGGGCCTGCTTAAGCAAGTCCAGAGGAGGGCCACAAAGAGGCCTGGAGGACCTCTGCTATGAGGACACACAGAGTTGGGGTTGTTTAGCCTGGAAAACAGAAGTCTCCTGACAAACCTTACTACTTTCTCATCTGACTGCAATGGACTTTTAGAAGAGACCATTTTCAGAAAGGCAATTTATCTTTCAATCTACTCCATAAATCCTTTCTCATATCCATTTCCACTCAAAATTTTCTGTGTACTTTCTTTTGCTGTTAGTCACAGTTTTTTTCTTATTTTTCTTTTGTTTTTGGAAATCAGCTTTTCTGAAGCACTAAGTATGCATCTAGCTGGCTGGAACTGTATTTTCCTCTTCTGAGTGTAATCGTATAACGAACACTGATGTCTAGGCCACCAGTAAGTTCCACTGAAGGGTCTAGTTAATTTTTACTTATTAGAATACTATTACAATATGAACTTCAGAATTTTGATGGTGAAATGCACTCATATATCCTACCATGTGAAACTTGAAANTACAGAAAATCCTAACTCCTATATACAGTCTCAAGGAAAAACTTCTTAATGACCTAAAGCTACAGCTGTCCAAGCTGCCTGTGGAGACTTCTATTTAATCCTTCTCAATACAAGAAGCAGTAATTAACAGTTTGTCAATAAAATTACTTCCTGCCTAAATCCAAATTGTGTCACAAGGCCTAAATCAAAGTCTCACACTTAGGCGGATTTAAGGTAACAAGACTTTCATTAGTAGCAGGAAAAAAATTAGTCACCTAGATATAAACTGAAACATTTCACCCCTCTGCTCAACTTGTCCATTACAATCCCTAACTCATCCCAGAACTCAAGCACTAAGTCCCTCACAGGGAAGGCAGGTGGGATGAGAGGCCAGACAATTCCTTCAAAAACCCACCATCTCTTCACAACAGTCAATCATCAGAAGCAGGGCTAATGAAGACAGCAGGCTGCAACTTCCTACAATCTCTCTGCATGAAGCAATAAAAAAAACAACCTCTAGAGCACCTTGTGTTCTGGATATGGTGCTACAATGACAAAAGCCAGTTTCATAGTTAAATGTGTTTCGTGGAAAAGTGACCCTGAAATTGTTAGTCCTATGCAACAAATTACAATAGTTTCAAGCAGAAATCTTAGCTAATTCGTATCACAACAGGGTAACTCTGTATGTCAACAATTCTTGGCAAATTACCTCAGTCCTCCCATTTGTCCTTAAAAAGACTCTAAGTCTATGCTGTAATCTAAGCCTACACTTTTTCCAATTATTTTTTCCCCATCTCCCCCTAAATACTTCTACAGTGTGCTTCAAATGAGCTTCTGCAGCTGCTCAAGTCCACCTTGTACCTAAGGATGGCACAGGTTATGTATGTATTCTTGCCTAAGGCAAGAATATCTGGGGCAGAAAAAGCTGGATCCTCGGATAGTAGAGCACCCTCAGAACAACAGAACTCCAATCCTCATTTCTTTTGAGCACTTGTCCTGGACTGAGTGTTGGCTGATCACTTAGTAATGAGTAAAACTGTGAGCTAGGGTTAGTTTTCTGTCCTCATTCTATTACCCTACAAGTCTTCCCAGTAATGTCAAAGAATTACACAAACAGCATACTACTCAATTTTAATAAGGCCTAAATATAGGCTAGTGCTTCAAGTGTTTACAGAGCGAGATGTGTTTGAAGTCTCAGTGTTAAAATCTCACAATTGCACAAAGGCATCTTAAGACAAGGTAAAAAATATACATGTCAAATAATTATGTACTTTATGCCTTCATGGTAGTGTTTCTGGAAAATCTGGGTAGCATTACTTATTCTACCTGGACTTGTGCACATTATCTGACACTGTCCCATACAATGCCCTTGTCTCTAAATTGGAGAAACCTGAATCTGACTGATGGGCCACTTGGTGAATAAATACTCGGATGGATGGTTGCACTCAAAGAATTGTGGTCAAAGGCTCAATGTCCAAATGGAGACCAGTAACAAGTACTGCTCCTCAGTTTTTTATTGGGATCAACACTGTTTAACAGTGGGATCAAGTGCACCCTCAGCAAGTTTGCCAATATTGCATCCCAGAAAGCACATCACATCCTGGGCTGTATAAAAAAAAAGCATAGCCACCAAGTTGAGGAAGGAGATTCTCCTCCTCTAGTCCACTCTCATGAGACCCAACCCAGAGTACTGCATTCACCTCTGGAGACCCCCAACACAAGATGGACATGGGCCTGCTTAAGCAAGTCCAGAGGAGGGCCACAAAGAGGCCTGGAGGACCTCTGCTATGAGGACACACAGAGTTGGGGTTGTTTAGCCTGGAAAACAGAAGTCTCCTGACAAACCTTACTGTGGCCTTTCAATAGATGAAAGAATTTTTTTACCAGGGCTGGTAGTAACAGGACAAGGGACAACATCTGCAATTTGGAAGTGGATAGGACTTAGACTAGATATAAAGAAGACTTTTTTATAGTTCGGGGTGATGAGACACTGGAATAGGTTGCCTAAAGCAGTTGCTGATGCCCCATCATTGCAAGGGCTCAAGGTCAGGCTGGACAGGGCTATAAGCAACCTGATCTAGTGGAAGGTGTCCCTGCTCACAGCTGGGCAGCTGAAGCTAGATGATCTTTAGGGTCCCTTCCAGGCAAAGACATCACCTGATTCCTAAGTGTGTCTACATGTGCCTGTCTATATGTACATATATATAAAATTCTGATAAGAATGCTTTATACTGCCAGACGTTGGTTTTGACAACTCCCGCTCAAGTACAGTCTATGTTCATCTGCTACACCCTTCCTCCAACAGTGAGGCACAGGAATTGTAGATTGTTTATTTTAAACAGGGTACACCACAATCATTTAAAGCAGCATGCTAAGATTACACTTCATGTTATCTCAAACCCACAGAAGTACCTGCAGCATGGAAACCAAAACATCAGTGTCTCTTTCTCCCACCGTTTCACAGGAATACAACCTATTAAGACATACAGGTTATAAAGAGACTACTTTCTTTTGGTTCATGTGAGAGGAATCCACCCATGCAACCTTCATGTAATGGGATTTTATAGAAATGATTTTACAGCAGATGTACTTTCAACCCTGATGTACAACCATATTAAGAAAAGTGGGAAAGAAAGAAACAGCATTTTTCCAGAATATCTTATTCAGCTTTATTTTTTTCTTCCCATTAATAGGTGAAGGATCCCTAGGAAGAACAGGACATAGAATGAATTCTTATTTTGGAGAACTGGCCTACAGGCTGAAAAAAAGTCAGCCCTCAATGTCCACTGTTAAAATTCACACTGTTAAACATTTCACACGTAAAATCCCTCAGAAGATAATTCACTAACATAACTTGCTTCACACCATCACCTTGCCTAAGCTATACGTGGCACAACACCTTGCTACAGGTTGTACTAAAACTACGCATGAAGACTGAAACTGCTATCCTGACACACTTCATACCTTTCTGATTATAAAAGTGCCTATAAAATGTTTCTAGTGTCACTGATGGTGCTCAAGACCATTCATAACAGCAGTACAATTAAAACAAAAAGCTTATAGAGAGCAGTAAAAGCACTAAAGCCATTGTAAATCATATCCAGAACCTTATCAGGCTCCAGGTAGTAGGTGCACACACCAGGGTCAGACTTTCTAAGGAACACTCCAGTACTCCATGTGCTGTCCTCCTGCTGCAGAATTGGAGCATTAGGACTGAAACAGAAAACTGTTTTTTGCAGCCTCTGGCATTACACTGACCAATGGTTCCTTTATCCTGTGCAGGTCAGTCACACGTGGATAGTGACTGCAACCAGACTACAGCAAACGTCCACAAAATTACCTCTATTCCAATTTTCCTGACATTTGTTCAGTAGTTCCCCAAAAAAGATCTTTGTCTTCTGTGCTTTTCAAATGGAATGTTGGATCTCATTTTGTAACACAAACTCCTTTCTTTATGCAGGATCTGACAAAAACCAGCACTAACTTTCAAACCAATGACCTGCACCTGATGCTTTGACAACATACCTTTAGACTGTCTCTGATCAGTGATACCTTAATATGTTTAATAATTCCTCAGGTATCCCTGTAATACAGCGAAGTATTCAAAAGGTGAAAAATTACCTCAGGAAGTGGCCTCCTCCTACAAGGACCTACTTTAATTGTAGCAAAGTCCAGACACTTTACTGCCAGACACAGAAGGCAGACCAAGCCTTTGAACAACGCCTTGCACAGAATATCCCTGCAGGCCAAAGAGTCAGGGTTGGCTTCTTACCTCAGTCACAAACTCACAGATAGACACAAAAGATAAAAGACAACAGCTCTAACTCTACAATCATTAGGTGCCTGGGACAGAAGCTAGAAAAAAAAATAGAGAGAGAAGTAAAAACATTTAATGCTTTGAAAGATAGACCACTCCCAAGAAAAGTATATAGCACATATTAAAAACTCCACTTCATAATCAAGACTTTTAACTTCAAGTGACCCAAGTCATATGCTTATAAAATTGCTTTTCCTATCACAAGTAAGTGTCACAAACATCTTGCATTGTACCAAAGCACAGGCCACAACCACAACTGGGCATCAGCCTGAGAGAACTCCAAGTGAAACAAGCCAAAGTAATTCAAAAGCAACAATTTTCCCAAGAGCATATATGTATGCTACAGAACTCAAATAAAAACAAAGTTATTTTATCTCAAAGTTTTGAATTATCATCTATGGCCAGATGATTATACTAAATAAAGCTGCATTAACATCTAGACACTCTAGATCAATGTCTCTGGATACTGTACACCAATTTCTAAGTGTCTCTCCCTGGACTGTTTATGATCAAGCTCATCAGCAAGCACTCACTACCATAACGCTCAACTGGTCCATTAGTCCCAAGACTGAGGTTCTCAGCACAAACCAAGAAAGCATGTAGGCACCAGTGCAGCTGCCTCAACTCAACTGAACAGACAACAGAATTAATCACAAATGGAAAATTGAACACACCTGTCAAAAATGCTACCACCTATTCAAATTTTACAGGAAAAACAATATTTTTGAGTCCCTATTACTTTGTTAAAACTTCATAGAGCACCGAGACAACAGAAATATTTTGTTTGACATTACACACGTACTCGTTGATTCAGATTCTCAGCTTTCTTGGAGAGGCAGCTGAATTAAGGTCAGGTATGGAAATCCAAGCCAGACAACAGAAAGCGAGCCTGAATGCAAATGTCTGCTTTACTGGGCTAAAGCTTTACATGTCAGATTATAATGCATTATGTTTGGCTGCAAAATATTGCTGCTAAAAAGCAATTCCCAGATTCCCTTACTTCAGCCACACAGTACTAAAAGTCACCTTAACCTGATGCATTCAGGTAAATTCACCAATACTCCACAGGTTCAAAACAACTACAGCACTTCATTCTATGAACTACTTTCCAGCAGACTAGCCCCGAGCTTTCACCTCCAGTATAAAGTGAAACCCTAAATTCAGAACTATCACAGTACATATCAGTATCCTCCTTTCCCACTCACAGAATAAATTAATTCTAAGTTGGTTGAAGTATTTTTACCTAGTAGCATCTCGGTTTTCCCACATTCTACACCAATTACTACAAAGCCAACAAGGGAAACAGTTAAAGCCTTATTTCCTTCCCTCCTTATTGTTGAAAGCAAAACTAAATTAAATGAGTTCAGAAATATAACCTCAAAAACACGAGGCGAATACAGAACACATCATCAATGCACACCTTCATCTGCAAACAGTATGAAGCCGTACGTAAAAAGAACAGCATCATTCATCTTGATCAAGGCCCTGGGAACGTGACAGTTCCCCAGCCATTCAGACCTGAACACTTCCACAGCAATGCCACAAAATGGAGCAGTTTTGAACAAGCAACCCAGTCTAGTCTTGCTACAACCTGCCCATCACCACTTCTTGTTTCCAGCTTCCTCCTAAAAGGGAAGTTAATTATGGGCATAAACCAAGAACTATTCCACAGAGTTCAACACAACAACTACAGACACCTTACTCCTTTTTCTGGGGACTCCCACCTCTCCCGTAACAAGCTCAGGGCAACACACATCAAATGTTTCTCAACTGCCAAAGAAGCAATCCTTCTTGCTGTGGGATCCTAAAATGATTCTGAAATAAGTTACTAATTATTTTATTAAAAGGCCATTAAATCCTTAACAACTTTAGGACTCATATGTATCAGGTAAACTGCAAAAACGGCCAAGGCCCACACCAGACACCACCAGTCACAAAACAGGAAATCAAAGCAACCTGCCATCGAACACACAAGAGAGAAATTCACAGCATGGCTGAAGTTGTTTTTAAACATAACTCGTGATTATTAATCCAGCAAAATAAAGTTGTAGATCTATATTCTAGATAGGATATAAAATTTGCCTAGCGCAACAGAGCAGGTTCAAGATGTAAGTCTCAGTGTCATCCACTGGTAAGGCACTCGAAGGGAAGGAAAAATAAAACCTTTTTGTAGCTTTCTAACTGGTTACTGCTGTAGTGATGATACATGACAAGTAGCAGACTAAGGATCTGTTGCACCTAAACCCACTTCCATTCAGCAGGAAGTCTTCCCACAAAAGCAATACCAGTGAAACTGGAAAAATTTCCTCTTGAGGTCTTAAGAGTTTAAATACTAAATATCTCTCAAGAAAATACTCCAAACAGATTGCTTCTTACTGTAAGGGCAAAGACACAGTAAAAAGCAGCAGTTTCATTTCCTGCAGTTCACTGGGTTTTCCGTGACAGGATTTACCAGTTTGCTGAGGTTCAGACAACATCCCATGTAATATACCTTGGCCTAAATTATTATGAAACCCAACATATCAAATTAATGAGAACATAATTTATACAAATCCAATCATATAAATATATCCAACAGCATAAGTACTTCTCTTAGTAGTATTGCACTTAGCGTATCTGATTTGTCCTTTTAAAGAATATATTTTTCTTAAAAAGCCAATTTAATACTATCTTCTTCATTTTGTTCAATTAGCTTTTCATTCTGAGAATTAAGCTTTTTACCAGTATCATGAAATTTATGTTTTGACCTCACAGCTTTGTAAGGTACATAGCACGGTTCTGATAGCAAACAGGATTTTTTATTTAAAAGAAAAAAAAGAACACCAGACACAGATACTCTGACGCTTACCTTTAAACAGAAAAATTAACTGTATTTCAGGAAAAAGCAGACACAGAAAAGGCAGAACAGACCTCCATGCAGAACTGATTCTGCTGCTTACCTTACAGCTTGATGACAAGTTAGTATTATCTGAACAAATTTCAAGGATTTCATAAAGGAGAAAATTATCATTTATCATCAAATACAGATTTGACTGACAGGTGTCTCTTTTTTTATAAGTTTACTTTCATAGAAAGAAAGACCTCAGGGAAGTCTGATGGAGGGAGTAACATCAATTCAGAAATGTTCTTGGGGGGAGAGGGGGGGGTGGAAAATGGGAAAGGTTCAAAAATAAAGGAAGTATGGGTTCCACTCCCAGTTTTTACACTTTCTATGGAAAAAGAGCCAAATTACCTAATCTGTTTCTGATCTCTCCCTCCCCACTGCTCCTCCTCCTTCTCTCTGATTATCTATTTCAGCTGTTCAATTCTTCATAAATAGAAATGAATTTCAGTACACATTCAAGCCCAACCTAACAAAATTCAGGCTCAACACAATGTTATGTTTGCAAGCCCCGATAAAATAAAAACGAATCAACGAGGCAGCTGTTACCTATCAGTACTAGTGTACTAATAAACCTGATCAGTAGCTCATACAATTGAGAATATGTATTTTTTAGTTTGTGCCTTCAACACGAACAGACAAACGAACCAAGTTAGCGTTAGCTAACATAACAGACAATAAATGTGAACTACATGACTATTTAAAGAGACTGGGCCGGGGTGGAATCCGACTAATCTGACCGGAAAGGAGGGAAGCGCAGTCTGCCCTGAAGAGCCTCCACCCAGGAACGGGAGTCCCGGTGATTCACAGGCAACATAAGAAATTATTTTCCTTAATCATGCTGAGGTCTATAGGCTAGAACAGTAGCCACTGTAGAAAGAACGTATGCAGGTAAACACAGAGAACAAGCACGTAGATCAGCCTACAGCGCCGGAGATATCTACTGCGGGATATCGCTCAGTGCCACCAGCGCAAGACGTGACCTCCAGGACGGAGCCGCAGCCCACCGTGTCGGGAGCCCATCCACCCGCCGTGTACTTCTCGACGCCTCGGCGAGGGGAGAGCGCCAAGAGCGGCGCGGAGCCCTGCCCGCAGCACGGGGGAGGGAGGGACGGACGGGGGCTTGTAAACCCGCAGTCCCGCCGCTTCCCCACCACCGCGCCTCCTGAAGCCCCGGACCTCCTCCGCTGCCACATTCCCCGGCTCCCCCGCACAGGCCCCAACAACCCCGCTCCCTCCGCTGCCTCCCGCGCCTCACCTGCACCTGCTCGCGGAAGCGGAGCCGCCCCGGCGCTCCCCAAGAGAAGCGACAGCAGGAAGACGAGCCCGAGCGGGCACCGGGGTCCGATGGACAGCGGGCCTTCCCCCCGCCGCCCGGCACCCCCGCTGAGCCCCCCGCGCTGCTGCATGCCCTCCGCTGCCGGTCCCAGGCTCGGCGCCGAAAGAAGGGCTCAAGGTTCTCAGCGTCTCCGGATTGCCCCCGCGGCAGCCGCTGCCTCCCACCTCCGCGGCGCAGCTGCCCGCGGCATCGGTTCTAACCGCCCGCTCCCCTCACAAAACCCCACCAGCCCCTGCGGACGCCGCCGCCATCTTCCGGGCTACCTGACCGGGGGAGGGTGGAGCGCGTTGCTGATTGAGAGCTCACTGCGCCAACCAAACCGCGCCTCACCCTTAGGAGGCGGGATCGCTGGCTGGGATGGGGTTAATCTGTGATTGACAGGCAGATCAACCAGTCGCTCCGCACAGGGAGACCTAGGGCGAGTGAAGACTGCGGCGCGAGAACGGCGGAGCGCGTTTGCCAATCAAGTCGCACTCCGGCCGACTGGGGGAGGGCGTGGTTAGCTCCGGATTGAAGGCGCGCTCTGCCAACCGGCTGGCAGAACGGCTCTCGAGGGCGGGAGCAGGAGGAAGGCCCTGAGCCCGTGCGCGGATCAGACGGGCGTAGAGGAAACAGCGCCGCCTGGAGGCGTGGCGTGCGCCGCTAGGGGCGTGGGGCCATGGCTGAGACATCGCTGAAGATGCAATGGACCCCACGCGCCCCTCGGCCGGTTCGCCGCGGCCGGTCCGTAGCCTCAGGTCCCTTTGCAGGGATGGAGCACAAGCCCAGACGTGTGCCCTCGTGTCTCTGAGACCACGGTGCTGTCCCGCCCTTCCAGGCCAGCCTGGGGCATGGGGACCCCGACGCTGGGTGAGCTCGTGGCCGAGCTGTCCGCCGGGGCGATCAGTGTTCAGGTCTCCGCCCCCGCGCACCCTCAGCTCGACTGTGCCAGAGACCGAGTAAACTCGGAAAAAAGAGTAAAAGGCAGCGCCAGTTCCCCCAGAAGCCCCGGATCCCCCCGGCGGAGCTTCCTCCGAGGTGTGCCCGCACCCGCGCTGCGGTGCTTAGCACCGGCTCCGCCAGGCTGCTTCTGCCGCCGCCCGCGGCCTCTGCCCTCGGTTATTCTGACTCATCTGTAGGAGTCTGGTGGGTCTCCCGTTAGGCACGAAGATGGGCATAAACTTGCCTCTGCGGCCTGTGCGTTCCCAAGGCTGGAAATTACCTTGTTACCTTAACGATACCAGTAGGATTCAGAAATAGTTCTTGTTCTGGTTTAGGTTTAGGTTTGTAATTCTGCTGAAAATGGGGTGACAGTTTTAAATGGCATAAATACAAGTTTTAATCCTAAGGAATCAAAAGCTCTGTATAGTGAGGAAATAGGGAAATACAGTATAAGAAATTAGGTTTCCATTTTCCAAATAATTTAGCAAAAAGACTAATTATGTCAAGATTATATAATGACTTTGAGAGCACAGATTGTCCAAAGAAATGTCAATGAGTGCATCCCCAGGACTTGATGAAAGGAAAGTTTTGTGCTCAAAGTAGTACTTGGAACATGATGTCCAGGAAGACACAATATAAGCCTAAATTTCTATTGCTAAAAAAATTTTCTAGGGTAATTTCTCTCTTGCCACAGTTACATACATAAACTACTTCCCTCTTACCAAGTGTCTAGCCCCAGACATCTGTCTTAAAGACACTAATTGTATTACCAAATGACCCATATTTTTTGAAATGTTCTAATTAGTTTCTCTTCCAAGGGAAGTATTCTACTTGAATAATGATACAGAAGACAATCTCCTTGTTGATTGTTTAGTAAACTGTTATTCGTGCATTATGCTGCCTATTGTGAGTTATTTTTTAAAAGCAATATAAAATAATAAACAGTCCCAAAGTATTCCTTGTCTGGCTGTCTGTAGATTTTAGGGACAACATAAGTGCTTTCACTTTAAAATCAGTCATATGTAATACACAATATTTAATTTTTTTTCATAAACAAAACGTCAATTTAAATATTCTGGGAAGAATATAGGGATTTGTCAAAGGATGCAGGGGTTCTGGGGTAAAAATGAATGTAAAATATCCATGTTTATCTGGATGGGAAAACATGAAGCAGTATTGATCAGGTCTTGTAAAGCATAGAGAACTTCTAGAAGCCATCTTTGTTTTAAGATATTTTTATATACACTAATATGAAGGTTCATGGGGAAATACTTTTATTTATTTATTTTCCCTATTGCATCATTGATTGTGTTTGGAATAAATGGTTCTCCCCTCACTTGACACAGCTATATGGATTGCAACACAGGATTTGGGCCATTTGATCAAGAAATGGGAAAGACAGCACTTTCCTTGCTCATCAGCAGCTAAGTAAACGTGGTTCCAAGGGAACAATATTTGCATATTATAGCTGTGTGGAGCTTTTCTCTGGTTCAGGAGCTTGGAGATTAACAAAACTGACTTGAAATTCTTAACCATCACCTAGAGCCTTTTGCCACTCTCTTCCAAATGATCTGTGCAAACAGGTCGTGGAGTGACGAGGCTGAATCTTAAGTGTGTGAAGGAACTGCCCTCTCCTACCTGCTTCCATCAGGCTGCTGTGTGCAGATCTGTGGATCCATTCTGCTAATTGATACTGTGCAGTGATCCACACAAGTGGATCTCCCATTTTTTATCCCAAGTGCTGCAGTGTTTCCCTGCCCCCTTCTATATCTATAGATGAAAAATTCAAGTTTCT